>JAPPUL010000121.1:0-72553 GCA_026874595.1 Sipunculus nudus
ACCTGCGCAACCGCGACCTGCTTGCCCGCATGGGTGGTGAAGAGTTTGTTGCCCTCATTCCCCATGCCACAACGGCAAGAACCCAACAAATTGCAGAACGCATCCGCACAGGCCTGCTGGCGCTCAAATTTGACGAGCTGGACTCGGAAAAAGTCACCCTCAGTATCGGCCTGTCCAGCACTGAGCACTGTGGCTACGACCTTGACCGCCTGCTCGACTCAGCAGACCGGGCGTTATACCAAGCAAAATCGGATGGCCGAAACCGAATCCGACATTCCGAACCTGAGCCCCATTCCCTGCTATAACTCACAGTAACCATCAGCTCATCATGGAATGACGTATTAATACATATGGGAACCCGCGCCCCCCCCTATACAATCACTACCTGAAAAAAACCTGACCCAATCTGCCTGCATACACTTTTCAGCCGCTCACTCGGCAGTAATAAACGACCAGAACAACCCATGTGGCCGGTACGAAAAAACAAGCAAGACACCATTCGCTCAGCAGACACACTGGCTATGGAGGCCCGAGGACAGGGGCTGCTCGACAAAATCCGTACGGCGCCCCATAAGGAACCCTGGGGTATTACGTTCCTGATGCTGGCCTGGACCGCGGGTCCCGTCACATTTATTACCGCCTCAAGCGCTTATTACATTGGCTATGGAACCTTTCCGCCGCTGGACCGGGCGATCTACTTCCTAGCCTATGCCCTGATTGCCGGCCTGCTCGGTATCGCCACCAAACTGATCTACAACACCACCCACGGCCACCAGGAAAAACAGGACGAGAAAAACCTGCTGGAAGTCATCGACTGCCTGCCAGAACTCCTCTATATGGTGCGCGACCTGCGCCTGGAGAACATGGGTGAAGAGAGCCGACGGATAGAATCTGCAGGCATCATCCTGAGCAAGCTCGACCTCGGTCCTGCATGGGTCACCCTGGCGATTGAAGACCTGACCGGCGATGCGCAACTGGCACGTCAGGCGGAACATATTGAGCTGTTTCGTCGCGCAGGTCTCTACAACCGGATGCAGGATATCATCCACAACATCCGGGAACCTGCCGGAAACGCCTACGATGAACTGCGCCAGACCCACCCCCGCATTGCCGAGGGCCATGCGACAGCGTCTGACCGGTCGGGTACCCAGCGTACGACAGGGGTCGCCGAGGGAGGAGATGTTCCTGGAGCGCATCCTGTCAGCCATCGAGCAGGACAATGAAAACCTGATGACCCTGCACGATGTGGAAGAGCTGCTGACACTCTGCTTCGAGCTGATCTGTGGACGCCGCATCCGATACCTGAAATACGAATACAGCGGTGACTGGAACCTCGCCCGTTCCATGGACAGCCTTGAAAAAGAACGTAACAACTACCGACTGGCACGGGCACGGGTCAATAGCCGTTTGCGCGCGCTGGCGACGTATCTGAACTATATTGAGCCACGGGAAGATATCAATACAGCCCCGGGACTCAGCCCGCGGCACCTGCTGACGGTTACCGTGGACGCCATGGACAGCCTGACTCGCCAAGTGACCGAGTGTCGACGCATTACCAACAACACTGGCAAACAGCTGATGGCACTGCAAATCAAGGCCTCGCAGCTGGACAAAGCCATTGACCTGTATGAACGCGCCTTCAACGCCCAGCAGAAACTCAGCCGCGAGAGCCGACGTTTCAGTCGTGCGCTGAAGGTCTGGCAACTGCGCAGTAAGCAATATGAAGAGACCAGTGGCGACCAGGTCCGGCGCTCGCTGAAAATCTCGGAACAAAGCATCGCCCTGGATGATGACGAAAAAATCAAGGTTGCCCGGCAGTTAGCCCAGCTGTTGGAAGACAACCGCATCCGCCGCACCAGCGACCGCAGCATGGACCACGCCCGCAGCAGTAACGAGAAGCGCCTGACCCAGTCCCGAGCCCGGGAGCTCGCGGCCGGGATTGCGGTCATCCTTGGCCAGAGTATCGACCTGAGCAACCCGGCCATCCAGCGCGCCATCGACAGTACCCCCCGCCACCAGCCTGGGCGCCATCGAGCCCGGCATGAGCCCCATGATCAAGGCTTCGGTCGGCAAGGCGATGGCGAATGCGGTGGATGTCAGCCTCGCGGCCATGGCGGAACGGCTGGCGCAGAACCTGATCCGCTATTACCGGGTGCCGCTGACCCAGGGCACCATGGACTTTCTGATCGATAACTACCAGGCCAACCGCGAGAAACTGGAATTCATCGCCGAACATGAAGCCCCGGTAAGTAACCAGCAGACCCAGCTTAACCGCGCACCGATCGAAATACCGGCTGTGCATAAAAGCTGGCAAATCAGCCTCTATAATGCACGTCGTACCCTGGAACTCCATGCCTGAGGGAGTGTCTAAAGAGTGCGCTTTCAAGCCGAGTTGAATTATTCAACAAAATGTCTGGTGCGGGACGCAAATGTTGACCCAGATCAATCTCCAGTCAATCAGGACACCTATAATTCCCGCTGCCAGTCTAGGTATGTAATACCTCCGAAGATTGCACCGTTCCATCCTTGTATCAGGAGAGTATTACAGCCACCGGGCCAGCAGCCGGAGAGCTGTGGCGACGCAGGGAAACCGTCGTATTGAATACAACGGGAAAGGTCTCCTGAGAACGGGCGGTGCAGGCACTTTTCCCCCAAGCCACACCAGCGAGGATAGAATGATCCCGGATGAAGTAATAGACCTCTCGCGTCTGCAGTTTGCACTGACGGCGATGTACCATTTCCTGTTTGTTCCCCTGACACTCGGCATGAGCTTCATGCTGGCGATCATGGAGTCGGTCTATGTCATGACCGGCAAGCAGATCTACAAAGACATGACCAAGTTCTGGGGCAAGCTCTTCGGCATCAACTTTGCCCTGGGCGTCGCCACCGGTCTGACCATGGAATTCCAGTTCGGCACCAACTGGTCCTACTACTCCCATTATGTCGGGGATATTTTTGGTGCGCCGCTGGCCATTGAAGGTTTAATGGCCTTCTTCCTGGAATCCACCTTCGTCGGTATGTTCTTCTTCGGCTGGGATCGCATGAGCAAGGTTCAGCACCTGGGCTGTACCTGGCTGGTCGCGATCGGTTCCAACCTCTCCGCCCTCTGGATCCTGGTGGCCAACGCCTGGATGCAGAACCCTGTCGGCGCAGAGTTCAACTTTGAAACCATGCGCATGGAAATGACCAGTTTCGGCCAGTTGTTCTTCAACCCGGTCGCGCAGGTCAAGTTCATCCATACCGTGGCCGCCGGTTACACCACCGCCGCCATCTTTGTCCTGGCGATCAGCGCTTACTACATGCTGAACGACCGGGATGTTCCCTTTGCCCGTCGTTCCTTTGCAGTTGCCGCCGGTTTTGGTCTGGCGTCCATCATGTCCGTTATCCTGCTGGGTGACGAATCCGGCTACAAGCTGGGCGACGTACAGCAGGTGAAACTGGCCGCCATCGAAGCAGAGTGGGATACCTACGAAGCGCCGGCGCCGTTCACTGCATTCGGCTTCCCCAACCAGGAAGAGATGCGTACCGACTACGCCGTCAAAATCCCTTGGGTCATGGGCATCATCGCAACACGTTCCCTGACCGAAGAAGTGCCTGGCATCAAGGATCTGCTGATCCGTAACGAAGCCCGCATCCGTGATGGTATGGAAGCCTACCGCCTGCTCGAAGAGCTGAAGGCCGGTAACGATACCCCGGAAATCCGCGAACAGTTCAAGGAAGTCGAAGACACCCTGGGCTATGGCCTGCTACTGACCCGCTACACCCCCAACGTAGTGGATGCCACCGACGCCCAGATCAAACAGGCGGCGGAAGACACCATCCCGCAGGTTGCCCCGCTCTTCTTCGCGTTCCGGATCATGGTCGGCCTTGGCTTCTTCATGCTGCTGATCTTCGTGACCGCCTTCATCAAGACCGCGCGCCGTACGGAATACCAGAGCAAGCGCTTCCTGAAAATTGTCCTCTGGTCACTGCCAGCGCCCTGGATTGCCTGTGAAATGGGCTGGTTTGTCGCCGAATTCGGCCGTCAGCCATGGACCGTCGCCGGTATGTTGCCGACGTCACTCTCCGCGTCCAGCCTGACCGCGACCGATCTCTACATGAGTATTGCCGGCTTTACCCTGTTCTACGGTATTTTCGCGGTTGTCGAATGCTACCTGATGATCAAGTACGCCCGTCTCGGCCCGAGCAGCCTGCACACCGGCCGTTACCATTTTGAAAAACAGGCTGAACTGCCAGCCGGCATGAGCACTCACTGACGGGAGGATGGAAGATGATCGAATATGAAATGTTAAAACTCCTGTGGTGGGTACTGGTCGGCGTACTGCTGATCGGCTTTGCCATCACCGACGGCTACGACCTGGGTTCAGCCGGCCTGCTGCCCTTCCTGGGTAAGAATGACAACGAGCGTCGTGTGATCGTCAACGCGGTCGCCCCGCACTGGGACGGTAACCAGGTGTGGTTCATCACCGCTGGCGGCGCGATTTTCGCTGCCTGGCCGATGGTATATGCCACCGCGTTCTCCGGTTTCTACTGGGCCATGGTACTGGTGCTGTTTGCCCTGCTGATGCGCCCCATTGCCTTTGAATACCGCGCTAAGGTTGAACCACACCAGCGTAAGTGGTGTGACCTCGGCCTGTTCATCAGCGGCACTGTGCCATCACTGGTATTCGGCGTGGCGTTCGGTAACCTGTTCCAGGGCTACGACTTCAACCTGGACACCTACCTCCGCTCCACCCTGAATGGTTCCTTCTGGAGCCTGCTCAACCCGTTCGCTTTGCTGTGCGGCGTAGTCAGCCTGACCATGATCCTGATGCAGGGCGCCTGCTGGCTGGGCCTGCGTACTGAAGGCGGTGTTGAGAAACGTGCAGTGATCGCTGCCCGTCGTCCTGGCCATTGTCCGTGATTGTTGCTTTCGCCGTGGCCGGCTTCTGGGTTGCCCATATCCCTGGCTTTGAAATCACCAGCGTTATCGACGGCAATGCCGCTTCTAACCCGCTTCACAAAACGGTTGTTGTCGTTGAAAGCGGTCGCTGGTTGGCTAACTACAGCAAGTACCCGATCACCCTGCTGGCGCCGGTACTCGGCTTCCTGGGTGCCATCGGTGTTATCCTGCTGGCAGGGCGTAAGCCTTCACTGACGTTTATCAGCAGCTCCCTCTGCCAGCTGGGCATCATCACAACAGCGGGTGCCTCACTGTTCCCGTTCATCCTGCCCTCCAGCAGCAATCCAGCTGTCAGCCTGACCGTCTGGGATGCCACTTCCAGTTACCTGACCCTGGGCATCATGAGCTTTGTGGCTGCGGTCTTCGTACCGATCATACTGGCTTACACCACTTGGTGTTTCTACAAGATGTGGGGCCGTATCAGCGTGCAGCACATTGAAGACAACAGCCATTCACTGTACTGAGCGCAGACGAGGAGAATAACGTTATGTGGTACTTTTCCTGGATTCTCGGCGTTCTGCTGGCCTGCTCCTTCGGCATCATCAACGTGATGTGGTATGAGTTCCAAGCGGGCGGTTTTGAGAATGAAAACAAAGACTTAGACGAAGAGTAACCGTTTTGGGGTCCAATTTCGTGGACCCCAAAACCTAAAAAGGGTGGCAAATCCGGCCTGATGGTTCTGAATCAGGCCGAAACAGCCACCAGCTATACGAGGGTATTAATCAATATTTGCGGCAAGACGTTCTATCTCTCTTGTTAGCGATTCTGTCTAATTTTGAAAACGCTCCACTGCAAGCCTTCCTGCCATCATGCTCTTTCTGTAGATGTTGCACTAACCCAATAAACACCTTTGCTAACCATACCCAAGCGGGTTAACGCAACCTATGTAGACCTTTTACTCGCTCACCGGCCCCCACTCAAAACACACTGAAGCACCAAAGATTTATGCGGAGTCATCAAAACGTTGTCGAATGCCACCACGGGTATATCGAGCCTCTATTGCCCCACTATTAGGCCATCAAACCTTCTCAATCCATAAGTCCTCAACCCACACCAGCTCACAGGCTCCTCGACCTGTATCCTCTCGGCTCAGGCTACTGTTCCAATACCAGCCGTCAGCACCTTTGACATTTACCAGTTTGCCTCGAATATGCACGATATCCCCTTCTACTACCTCCTCCAGCTGATCAGCGACGTACTCATTGGCTGGTATCATATGCATATTGGCACTGTTAGTTTCTATCTCGCGACGTGGCACCGGAAAACTGTCTACAGACCAATAGTAAAACCGGTTCCGCTGACTAATGCGTATCTGTTCCAGTACTGCTGAATCTGACATCACCCCCCAACCTAGCGCGAGATCGGTAGGTGATATATCAGCCTCTCTCCCCAAGCGATAATCCTCACGCCCCAGCACCCGAGCCTTGAAAGAAAATTCCGCAAGAGGTTCGACCCGATAGTTTTTCCAATCAAAGCCATCTGCCATAAGCAGACGATTTTGTTCAGGAATTTCAGTAACCAGTACCCCGGAACCATAATCAATGGAACGACTGATCCACCATTGATGTAAACCTCCGACTACGACAATCATTACTAGCCAGCGTTTCATACATTATTGCTTTTAAATATTTAACAGTTGCATCACAGCATCCTACCACCACTTATAAAATTTGGTTTCATACTTGTGCGCAAGAATGAAAACAGTAGAGGCGATGAAGGTTAGAGGGATATATTGGGTTTAATTTACGGCTCCGTGCCTCGGACGGTACGTGGTAGAGTAATCCGATTCGGTTATACGATAGGCTAAACACTTACACCTATATGAACGGTAATCCATGATCTCTAAAAACATTCAGAATACGTTAAGGATAGCCAGAAAAAAAAGCCATCATATCTGACAGAGATTGGTATGAATCTAACATGTCTTCAATGGAGTTGAAACCTTCGAAGCGACCGTTAAACCACTTTGGGTGTGCATTAACTAATGTCGACACTCTTTTCTTAATTTCGCAAAAATCAAGCTGGGAGGGTGTTGAAAGTTTGAAATCAATCCATGTAGCCAATTGATCTTTGTCACGCATAAAAAAGTCTAGGGTAAAATCAATTGCATTCCCCACCAATATCCCAATTGGAAATGAATTTGAATAAGACAACACTGCAAATGCTTTTCCTGTCGAGTCAATAAGTACAGCATCATCAAATAGATTTTCGTTAAAACTTGCAATGGTGCGTCTGCATAAATCTTTAGGCGACAAAATTCGACCTTGTACAAAGTCTTTTCCCAAAAATAGTACAGGAAATTTTAAGGATTGCATCCACAACTCCCAGCTATACCACCAGCGATACCTCCACCAATTTGGCCTTGCTTATACCAAGACGGAGTTCCATACCACCAGCGTTGTGCAGCATTATATCGTGGCTGACCGTTCCAAGAACCATGAATTCGGATTCAGGTTTAGCGGGTGGTTTCTCCACGACTGTACATTTCGTTTTTACCGGGGCCAATCCAACTGCCCAGTGATGTGGTTCCCACTGACCATTCGGTGCACTACCGTTTTTGATTATGGTACCGCTTATACCGTGGAGCAACCGCATTATAAGATTTAAGATGATTGTGACCACTTCACCCCTCTTACTGAGTGCTTGAACGCCCCAGTCATGGAAGCTCGCCCCAAACTACCAAGTCCACCAGAGACTGCTCCGACAAGAGCATCTTTTATGGCATCAGAAATCGTATAATCACATCCTGTAAAGCCGCCGTGAGCGCACCACTGATAATACCTACACCAGCTCCAACCAAGCCAAACTCCCCTGTTGGATCTAAGTACAATAGGGGGATTACCATAAACATAGCCATAGCTGTTAACCCCATCATAAAGCCCTAATGGATCACTCTGTATATACCGCCCAACACTGGGGTCATAATCCCTAAAGTAGTTGTAATGCAACCCCGTCTCTCATCGAAGTACTGCCCTGAAACCGCAAATTATTGGCAATCCTGCCCTATTGGGGGTGAACTTCCGTCTCCCCGAACCAGGCTATCGCCTGTCCCTGCCAGGTCAACGCTCCATTTCGGGTAAAAGTTTTCTGCGGAGTGCCCAGATGATCGTTCACTAGTAGTGGACGTTGTCATCCTCAGTTCTTAGTGAACAACGGATCGGTCATCCAAAGGCTGTGAGGCTTCCAGCCGTATTCCTGTAGCAGGCTGCCGTCGTCAGCATACTCACCCACCAGACCTTCCTGGCTGTACAGGTAATGAATGGTCGTGCCATCCGCCAGCCACTTTCTGTGTACGCTGTCCCAACGGGTTGTACTGGTATTGGGCAACAGTGGCGGTGTTCTTCTTAACTGCCAATCAGCCGCTCTTCACTGTTGTAAATAAACGCCCAGAACGGGATCTGATTGTCCAGGATCAACAGCAATGTGCCCCTCACTGTTCCGTTTGCCGCTTTTGATGAGATGGCCCGTTCTTGCCGTAGTCGTAGCTGATACCGTTCTGTTCTGTCAGCTGGTTGAAGGCATTGTATTGCCACACATCCGGCGCCAGGTCGGCCGGGGCTGGTTTTGCTGTCCAGCCGGTTACCGACGCCATCGTAGCTATAGGCCTCATTGGTACGCGGTGTGTAACTGCTTCCCCGAAGCCATCGTTACTGATGCTGTAGTCAGCGGGTCGTCAGGCGATAGAGTTTGTCATAGCTGTAGCTGGCGCTCTCTTTCGACTGCTGGCCGTGGCGGATACCCAGGCCGGTGATATTGCTTTCGTTTGTCATAGCCCCAGTCCAGGCTGAGCATGCTGTTACTGGCCGGATCCAGCGTCTGCTTGTCCAGGTGTCTGAGCAGACCGTCGTATACCATCCGGGTCGCACTGCCGCCGGGGTAGATAATCTGCGTGGGACTCAGCCACTGGTATTCGGCGTAACTGATCCGGCCCTGGCCGGGAATCGTAATGCCACTGAGTTGGTTATTGTTATCGTACTCGTAGGTGTACGTCTGCCCTTCCGGAGTGGTGTAACTCTTTTTCAGTCCGTTTTTGTAGTAGCTGTAACCGATAGTCTTACTGAACGCGTTGGCCGTGCCTTTATTGAACGTGGTCGTAACATCGGTGAGCCGGTTCAGGGCATCGTAGCCGTACACCGCTTCCGTCCGGTTGTCGTCATAGCCGGCGAACTGATGGTCGGAGTGTAGGCGGTAACTGACGGTTTTCTCCGGCAGGTTCTGACCCTGCTGTGTGCTGGACGCGTAGGTAACGTGCTTCATCCAGCCGGTTGGCAAGCATCGTAGCGGTACGCTGTGACTTCGCCGTTTGGCGTGGTGATCTGGATCAGGTTGCCGTTATCGTCGTATTGGTAGCTACGGCGGGTATCACTCATACCGCCCTGGCCAACCTTGATCTCTGCAGTCACCTCATCGCGCAGATTGTATTCAAAACGGGTTTCCCGCCCTTCCGGGTCAATCACACTGACCAGGTTATCACGGGCATCGTAACCGTAGCGGGTAACACCCCCTTCGGCATCGGTCATGGCTATCAGCCGGTCCAGGGCATCATACTCATAGCCACTGGTATTGCTGTTGGCATCACTGCGCTGTTTGAGGTTGCTGTCGATGAGGTAATCGAACCGACGGGTGAGTTCCGTCAACGGTGACGCTTCATCAGTACCGGCGTTGAAATGCTGTCGCTCAACGGTGGTACGGTCCCGGTTATCGTAGGCGGTAGCTCTCCCTGTACGTCGGGTACTGGATGCCGGTTAATCGGGTATTGTCGTATTCCCAGGTAGTGGTGTTGTCATTGCCGTCGATCACAGCGCTTTCAGGCGGCCACGGGAATCGTACTCCCGCTGGAGTCGTTTCCCTTCCGCATCCAGCAGTCGGGTCAACCGGTTGGCCTTGTCGTAGGCGAGTTCAGTGCGTCCGTTCAGCGCATCAATCACCGCCGTTGGGCAGACCGGCCGCGTTGCTTTCCAGGGTGGTGATGTCCCCGTTGGGGTCAGTTTATGGTCTGAACCCGGCCGTTGCCATCGTAGCGATAGGTCACCACCTTGTTCAGCGGATCGGTGATGGTCAGGAGATTACCGGCTGCATCAAACGTGGAGACCCAGCGGTTGCCCCGGGCATCAATGACGGTACGGGGATTACCCAGCCCGTCGTAGTCCTGAAACTGCGTGACTTTACTTAGTACAAAGAACACCAGATACCGCTACCACCCTAAATATCCACTTCACTTTATCGTTTTCACCACACATGTACCGGGAATAGAACCACCTTGGAACAGCTTAGTTACTTGGCTCAATATCCAGAGTGCCATCCTGTTTAGCAGCTAAAACAATTTGATTATTTATGCTTCTCAATATGGCCAGAATCACTGCAACACTCATCCTTTTCATCACAAGCTAATCTCTTCTTTCTCTAACGAATATTCCTCCAACGCAAATAATCGCTCCAAACCATAAAAGTGGAGGGGGCCAGTTTCTCAAACCAAGAAATCCTCTTGCTCCTTACCCGCAACACCTAGGATTAATGCCAAAAGTACGCACACAAAAGAAATCAGTAAAAGTCGAGGAAATTTCTCAACTGGCTCCTATACCTCTCGCCATTGTCGAGTGTGATTGCTTCCGTATCTGAGGACTTAGACTTTTTAAACGTCCTAAACATAGGAACCCCCACCAACCGAGCATTACTCGTTATCAGGCCATAGAGTCCAAAACATTCCTGCCAGAGGGTTGGACAGCTCAATAATTCCGAACACCTAATGCCTGAATTATGGTACCTAGCCACCCCAAAATGATCACAGTCAATTATGGCTCTGCGTTTAGGGGATGATTACAATACCGCTTAAACTTTCAGAAAATACAATATCAGGAAGTAGATATGGATATTCTCGGTTGCCTCACTGGCGACAATGATCAGCGCTATGACGGAAAATATTGCAGATACCTATATCGTCAATACCAACGCCAAGCTCACCAGTCAGGTTATACAACACCAGGGGTATGACATTTATTTTGAACATCTGGTATGGCGAGTAAGGGACAACACAGTCTGTAAGGGACAGGCGGCATAAAATTACTGAATACTCGCAGTGTACTCTTGCAGCAAAGGCGGCATTCAATGCCGTTTGCCAAACCCACCAGCACAAAAACTACTCTGATCATAATGGCTCGAAATATGGTCAAAATGTACTGCCAAGCGGCACGAACTTTTAAACCCACTATTGCTTCGATACAGGCATCAAATAGCGCTTCTACAGGCAATGCACATCACAGTGTAAAGCTGGCTCAGGCAAATCAGAAGTGTGCAGCACTGATTCTGGAAAGTCAGACATCCAAAGACCCCATTCATTCAATCCAAGAAAAACAAGGGGCCTGTCAGCGGTATAAGGAATTATCTGGGAAATAATGGCCAATCTGCCGGTCGGTTAAAATCCAGAAGAACATGATCAGACCGGAACTCCAAATAGAAGAATCACAGCAGGAGCTATGCAGTTGGATTTAAGCCCCATGATTACCAGTATTGTGACTGGTTCTCGGCTACTTTTTGCCATTGATCTTACTGATCACTGTTGCTCAATCTGCTGGTTCAAAGGCTGGCTTGGTGAACTACTGGTCAGTATCACACTGCAGTTGCTGTTAGATCGCAAGCAATACCACCTCATCAATAACGTCACATTACCCACAGAGGACGGCAGCACACAAATAGACCATATATTAGTATCCCGTTTTGGTGTTTTTGTGATTGAAACCAAGAACATGAAGGGATGGATATTCGGATCCGCTCACCAGAAACAGTGGACGCAGAAAATCTTCCGCCATACTTCCCGCTTTCAGAATCCCCTGCATCAGAACTATAAACATACCCGAACACTGGCCAACTGCCTTGGGGTTGCCTGACGAGCAACTGTTTTCTGTCATCGTCTTCGTTGGTGAAGCCAGATTCAAAACGCTAATGCCCGATAATGTGACCTATGGTAGTGGACTTATTCGCTATATTCGCGCAAGAACTGATGAGCTGCTATCAGAGCAGGAGATGGCCGCAGCTGTTACAACTATTCAGGCTGGCCGACTGAAACCTTCCCTGCAAACGAACAGGAAGCATGTCCGCCATGTAGAAACCATTAAGCAACAAAAGTCAGATGACAAACGCTGCCCCTGCCTGCGGGAATGCCATGATTCTTCGTACAGCAAAGAGAGGTGCACATGCGGGAACAACATTCTGGGGATGCTCAACATTCCCCAAATGCCGGGAAACGGATAAAGCAAGCTGCTTAATCAGTCTAGAAAAACGACATCACAGTGAGCCCGTTTAGAGTTTCATAGCTTAGGTCGTTTGTCGCTAACTGATATCTCTGGACAAACAGACATTTGCCCGATACATATTCTTGACGCAGATCACTACGTAATTACCCCGAGAAACACTGATACTTACCATGCGTTCATGTGGCGCGTAGCCTGCCGTGAGCGTATGAACATCAACTGGGAAGCCCTGATTCTTCTCGACAAAGTCAGTCAAATGACCTGCTCGAGAATCACCGTTTTACAACTTCGATATAATAAACAACTTCACGACACCCCCAATCTTAAGCTAACCGCGTTATCTGACAGGCTGTATGCGGGTCGGGAAACATTACGTCAGAACCTGGTCAAACTGGTTGACCGGGCAGGATTGCTCGAATGCATTAATGAGGGCGCGTACTGCCTGACCAGTCAGGGCCAGGAGTGGGTATGAGCAACTGTTTACCGACAGTGAACCGCCCTTCTCCATACCGGGTACCTGCCTTTGACGTTGACCGTTCCCAAGCCCGTATACAGGAATTTAATGGTATAGATCAGAACAGGATTAAAGGCCTGACATTCAGGCCTTTGGTTTGCTTACCGCTGAAACTGAAATAACGCATTCAATCAAGCCGTCATCGCCACAAATTCACCACTGACAGGCGCTGTATATTTTTCACCATTCAGCCTCGCAGGAACGCCATTGATAAAGACGTGCTCAATGCCATCCGGGGCGGCATCGCTGCATTTACGCGTCGTGTTATCCCTGACCAGCCCCCAGTCCAGCGCCACCACATCGCAACATAACCATCCTTGATGATGCCCCGATCAGCAATACCAAAACGCTCTGCCGCCTGGGCGGTCATTCCGGTGTATCAGCGTTTCCATTGGTATGTTGCCCGTTTCCCGCGCCATCTGCAGGAACCGGGGAAATGCCCCATAGGTCGCCGCGTTCTCGACACCGGAAGGTTCAGGCCAGGAATCCGTCATAAACAGCGCGGCGGGGATGGGTCCATCAGCCGCTCCACGATCTCGGGCCCGTAATACTTGTGCATAATCATACGCGCTTCAGCACGGGACTGATCCAGAATATCCACCATCACCTGGAACGGCGACAGCCCGACCCGTTCGGCAATATCGGTCAAAAATAACCCATTGTAGGACTGATAGACAGGACAACCGGCTTCACTAATCTGAATGCAGTCATATCCCAGGCCCCAGCGACCGGAACGCCAGCCAAGCTTCCAGACGCAACCGCAATAGCGGCAGTGACTGTTTCAACACCCCGGGCATACGGGCCATCACCATTCGGGCAACAGCGTATTCAGCAAGGTGGCGCCAAAGGGATAGGGAAACATGTCCGAATTTGACATCCACCCCATCTGCAATAGCCCGGTCAAATTTGGCAATGGCTTCATCAAGGGTTTTCCAGGTGCTTTCCCCCACAAAGATCAGGTGGGAAAACTGCAGGCCGCACACCGTTTTCCCGCGCAAGATCCAGCATCTCATCAATCGCAACGCAGGTTATGGGCTTTCCCGAAAGGGTTCATGGGGATAGGTGCCCGACAGGCTGGATATAAGCATTGGCGTGCACGGTCAGTACCTTGTCATGCTGCTTTACCAGCCGGGCGACAGCCTTCAGTTCTTCATTACCGGCAAAACACACCCGGCTTATATTGAAGCCCCAGTGACACTCCGGCAGCCCCCTGGCACAAGGCTTCATCCAGTAGCGACAGCATTTCAGCCTGCTGCTCAGACGACAGGAGGGCTGGCGGCTAAACCCGTTCAACGACGTACGACACACGCCATGCCCCACCAGACTGACCAGGTTGGAGCCACACCCATGTCCCTGAATGCGTGCTGATAACCCCTTGAAGCTATGCCAGCTGATATCACCGTGGCCTTCCTTGAACAGGGAGTTTTCAATCAAATGCTGATGGGGCGTATTGCATTTAAACCCTCGAACGGGCTGAAGCCACAGTTGCCTACCACCACTGTGGTAATCCCCTGGGCAATGAAGGGATCAAAATGTTCGGGGGCATTCTCAATGGCGAAGTAATCCATATGACTGTGGACATCAATAAAACCGGGTGCGATCACCTTGCCGTCACAGTCGATGGGGAGGCATCGATCATCGTATCGCCCGGCTGGAGTACACGCAGGCGACCGCTATCCATCAATACATCAGCTTTTCTAGGAGGGTTTCCCGTGCCATCCACCAGCAGGCCATTTTTCAGCAGAATTTTATTATTGTTTGTTGCCGTGCCCCATGGTTACCTCGCACTTGTGAGACGATAGTACAGCAATAGAATATTGCTCATCACACTAATGCGATTAACGACAGAGTCAATATATTTATCTTAATGGTTATGAAGATGTCCCTACTGCGCTTTTTTGCATCAGGCCTCCAGCGCTTCCCTTAATACTTCCCTCACCTGGTTTTGCAAAGCCTGGCTCTTTTCTGTCGTTAACCTGGCACGCCGAAGTTGCCGTTCAGCTTTAGCCAGCTGGGCTTTCAGTTCATCGACTTCCCGCTCAAGGGCGCGCCGTTTTTCGCGATCCTCACGCGCCCTGTCCCGCCATTTGATTGCCTGTTCCTTTCCATCTGTCAGTCATTGGTTCACCCCGGTGCCTGATGGTGATCCTTACTTATCGTTCACAACAATGGTCACTGAGACTGCCTGCAACAGGTTACTGCGAATACGCGACAACATAACAGGGCTGATTGTGGCTATAAGGCGACATTGCTTGCCTAAACCTGACGTGACGCAATACGCTCGACGTTGGGAGCCAGCGCACAGCCCCCAACGTCGATCCTTATTCACCGAATAGTCTGCAAAATCACAAATCCGTCTTAATGAGAAGCATACACATGGTCTTCCCATCCTTGGTATAACTGATGGTGTTATACGCATCTTTCCGATCCCCATACTCCATCCCCGGGGAACCCATCGGCATACCAGGCACGGCCAGCCCGCGAATGGCCGGTTTTTTCCGTCAACATGCGCTTGATGTCAGACGCCGGCACATGCCCCTTCCACCGCATAACCGCCGACAAACCGCCGTATGGCAGGAACCCAGCCCGTAAGGCAGGTTGGCTTTCTCCTTGTACTTATTCATATCCTCCACATTGTGGTTCATCACCTTGAAGCCGTTGGCCTCCAGTGGTTTGACCACTCCGTGCAGCAGCCGCAGGTCGGCGTTTTGTACACCAATCACCATGGGAAACGACTCCTCCGCGAAGCCGTTCATGGAGGCCACGGTTAACACAGTAACCTAACAGCAGTGACTTAACGTTTTTCATTGCATTCACTCCATTTCTTCCTAACCGGCAGCGCCTGATGACGCTGCATTTTTACTTAACCAACGATTCAGGCGTCTGCCTTAACGGCGGTTCGCCCATGCCACAGGAAATAGGACGGCGGGCACCAGCACCAGCGTCACAATCAGAGAACTGGTGATACCGCCGATCATCGGACCGGCCGATACGCTGCATGATTTCCGCACCGGTGGCCGTACGTTCAGCATCACCGGCACCAGGGCCAAACAGGATGGTGCAGACGGTCATCATGATCGGGCGCAAACCGCAACACAGCGCCGTCTATCACCGCATCACAGATGGCCGCCTGCGTAAGCGGGCAGCCCCTGTTCCTGACCCCCGCAGACGGCAGTCATCCAACGACTGGTTGAGATACACCAGCATCATGATGGCGTTCCCCACCGTCACCCCCCGCCAGGGCGATAAACCCGACACCAACCGCGACCGACAGGTTGTAACCCTGCAATGCCATCAGCCAGATGCCCGCCCTATCAACGCAAATGGCAGCGTACCGAGAATGGCCACCACCTCGAAGGCACGCCGGAAAGTCAGGAAGAGAATCACCGCGATGAAAAACAGGGTGGCCGGAATAATGATCCGAGTCGTTCATTGGCCCGCTCCATGTATTCATACTGGCCGGTCCATTCCAGTGCATAACCGGCCCGGCAGCGTCAGTTGCTCCCGTACCAGCGCCTGCGCCTCGCGCACCCCAGGAACCCAGGTCCCCGCCCTTCGATATCCACCAGCACCCGTCCGGCAGGCCGGGCATTCTCGGAACGGATCGCGCCGGGGCCGTCTTCAATCACGATATCCGCCACCATCCCCCAAAGGCAATGCCCTGTCCGGACGGTGTCACCACCGGTAGGATTTCCAAGGCTTCCACCGAATCCCGGAAGCTTTGCGGGTAGCGCAGATTCACCGGATAACGGGCCAGCCCCTCAACCGTGTTGGTGACGTTCATGCCCCCAATGGCGGAGGTCGCCACCGCCTGGATATCACTGATATTCAGTCCGAACCGCGCTGCCCGCACCCGGTCGATATCCACACGGATATAGCGACCGCCCACTACCCGTTCCGCGTAGACGGAGAGTGTGCCGGACACTGCCGGCAGCAGCTGTTCCAATTCACGACCAATGCCGTCAATACGCTTGAGGTCCGGTCCCGTCACCTGAATGCCGACCGGTGTCTTGATACCAGTGGAAAGCATGTCGATGCGCGTGCGGATCGGCATGACCCAGGCATTACTCACACCGGGCAGTTTCACCCGCTGTTCCAGTTCCGCGCGCAGGCTTTCCGGAGTCACCCCGTCCCGCCATTCGCTGCGGGGTTTGAGCTGCACGACGGTTTCAATCATGGTCAGTGGTGACGGGTCTGTCGCCGTTTCCGCACGGCCGACCTTGCCAAACACCGTCTCCACTTCCGGTACGGTCTTGATCAGGCGGTCGGTCTGTTGCAGCAACTCCCGGGCCTTGCCGACCGAGAGTCCGGCATAGGTGGTCGGCATATACATCAGGTCGCCTTCATCCAGGTCCGGCATGAACTCACTGCCCAGCTTGGTCGCCGGCCAAAGGCCAACCACCATCAGCACCAGTGCCGCACCCACCAGCCACCGAGCATGGGCCAGCGCCCCTTTCACCAGCGGGCGATAGGCCGCCATCAGAACGCGGTTCACCGGGTTACGGTGCTCTTCCATCACCTTGCCCCGCACCAGGTAGCCGATCAGCACCGGCACCAGGGTGATGGTCAGGCCCGCCGCCACCGCCATGGCGTAGGACTTGGTAAAGGCCAGCGGCGAGAACAACCGCCCTTCCTGCGCCTGCAGGCTGAACACCGGCATGAAACTGATTGCTTCAATCAGCAGCGAAAAGAACAGCGGCGGCCCCACTTCCAACGACGACTGTTGCACAATCGCCCAGCGGTTGGCCGCCGTGACCTTGACCCGCTGCAGATGTTTGTGGAAGTTTTCAATCATCACAATGGCGCCGTCCACCATGGATCCAATCGCCACAGCGATGCCACCCAACGACATGATGTTGGCGTTTAGCCCCTGCAGGTACATGATCGAAAACGCACCCAGAATCCCCAGCGGCAGGCTGATGACCACCACCAGCGACGAACGGAAATGCAACAGGAACAGGGCGCAGATCGCTACGACGATGACAATCTGGATCAGCAGCGTTTGAGTCAGGGTCGATACAGCTTCTGAGACCAGCGTTGAACGGTCATAGGTCGTGACAATCTCCACGCCATCCGGCAGGCCCTGCTGTAACTCGGCCAGTTTCTGCTTGACGCCGTCAATGACTTCCCGGGCATTTTCGCCATAACGCATGACGATAATGCCGCCGACCACTTCCCCTTCGCCATTCAGGTCCGCAATCCCCCGGCGCATCTGCGGACCCTGGCGCACGTCAGCGACATCCCCTACGGTCAGCGGCGTACCGTCAGCGGTGACTTTTAATGGCACCTGCCGTATATCCTCAACGCCCTGCAGGTACCCGGTAATACGCACGATATATTCCGCCTCTGCCATCTCGATGGCAGACGCACCGGCCTCGCGGTTACCTTTCTCCAGCGCCTGACGGAGTAGCTGCAGGGGAATGCCGTAAGCCCGCAGTTTGTCAGGATCTGCCACCACCTGGTACTGCCGGACCATGCCGCCCACCGTGGCCACTTCACTGACACCGGGCACCGACTGCAGCGGGTATTTCAGGTACCAGTCCTGCAGGCTGCGCAGCTGCGCCAGGTCATGCTGTCCGGTTCGGTCAACCAGGGCATAATTGAACACCCAGCCGACACCGGTGGCGTCCGGGCCCAGCGCCGTGACAGCTTCATCCGGCAAACTCGACTGCACCTGGTTCAAGTATTCCAGTACCCGCGAGCGGGCCCAGTACATATCCGTGCCATCCTCAAACAGGATGTAGACGTAGGAGGTGCCGAACATGGAGGAACCCCGCACATCCACTGCTCCGGGCACCGCCATCATCGCCGTGGTCAGCGGATAAGTCACCTGGTCTTCCACCAGCTGGGGTGCCTGACCGGGGTAGTCTGTCTTGATAATCACCTGCACATCCGACAGGTCCGGCAAAGCGTCCACCGGCGTGTTCCGGGTCACCCAGGTTCCGGCAAACAACAGCGCCAATGCCGCCAGTAACACCAGGAAACGATTTCCCAGTGATCCGCGAATAATCGCTCCGATCATGGTCGTCTCCTCAGTGCCCCATCTGGCTGTGGTCCATCATGTCATGGTTCATCTCGCCATGCTTCATCTGGCTGTGATCCATCATCTCGTGGTTCATCTCACCGTGATTCATCTGGCTGTGATCCATCATTTCGTGGTTCATCTCGCCATGATTCATCTGGCTGTGATCCATCATCTCGTGGTTCATATCACCATGATTCATCTGGCTATGATCCATCATCTCGTGGTTCATTTCGCCATGATCCATCAGGCTGTGATCCATCGTTTCATGGTTCATCTCACCCTTTGCCATCGCTACAATCCGGTAACTGCCTGCCGGCGTCTTCTCCATTTCAAAGCGGATGGCCTGCCCCTCATCAAACACACTGATGCCGACCTCCGGGGACAGGTCGAAGTCCATGGTCATACCGGGCCAGCCCCATTCGGGTACAGGGTCATGGGTGATCGTAAGCACACCGTCTTTCTTTTGATCCAGGGTACCCGTCGTCCAGACACGGTCACGGGCTGAGGACTCATACCGGGTCAGGTCAGCCGTCACGCTGGACTCCGAATCCAGCAGGAACTGGGCCGAGGTCACAACCCGCTCGCCCTGGTGCAGTCCTCGAAGAATCTCCACCTGTTCACCGACAACCCGGCCGCTGTCCACCCGAACGGAACGGAACTGGCCATTGCCAAGATCCTTGACCACCCGTTCCTGGTCACCGGTTCGGATCAGCGCTTCCCGGGGGATGGTCAGCGTCTCAAAGGCATCGGTCACAATGTTGACCCGGGAATACATGTTGGGTTTCAATGCATCATCGGGGTTATTAAACCGAAGTCGTACACGCAGACTCCGGGTCTGTGCGTCCAATTCCGGGTAGACATAGTCGACTGTGCCCTGCCACGTTTTACCCGGCAGGTAGCCAACAGTCATGGACGCCACCTGACCGGCCCGCACCAACGGCGACTGACGTTCAAACACATCTGCCACCACCCAAATAGACGCCATACTGGCCAGCTCAACCAGCAGGCTGGATGGATTGATATACCCACCCTCACGGATATTGAGTTTCGAGACATAGCCATCCCGTGGCGCATAGACCGACAACGTTCTCTCAATACGCCGGTTGCTGATGATGCGACTGATGGTCTGTTCAGGCACATCCAATGAAGCAAGGCGCTCGCGGGATGCCCGGATCAGCCCAGTATTGCCTGAGCGAAGCGCCGACAGCAGTTCCTCCTGGGCATTGACCAGCGCCGGAGAATAGAGATCAAACAGCTTGTCGCCCTTGCGCACATCATCGCCGACTGACGACACCTGCAGATTTTCGACCCAGCCCTGCACCCGGCTGTTAATCTGCAGCAGGCTGTCTTCGTTATAACCAATACGTCCCACTGTGCTTATCTGTGGCTCAAGGGTCTTCAGGCTCGCAGTCTCAGTGCGCACCCCAAGGTTGTTCTGAACCGCTGGAGAGATAGTCACTGTACCTGGCGTATTGTCTGCCGCGCCCTTATCTTCATAGACCGGCACCAGATCCATACCCATCGGGGACTTGCCCGGCTGGTCGCGCCGGTAATTGGGGTCCATCGGCGCCACCCAATAGAGAGGCTTATTTTCATGGCTTTCCGCCGCCATCGCATCACTGTGCGGTGCTAAAACATACTGGGCCGCCATACCGGCGGAAAAGGCAACCGCCGATGCCAGACTGATCAGAGTGATTGTCTTCATTACCGTTCCTTCTTTTCGTCTGACAGTGGCTGACTATTCACAGGCAGCAGGTAATGCAAACGCGCTTCACTCTGCCGTGTATCAGCCTGAAGCCGTTTATAGGCCAGGGTGAGATCCAACCGGGACTGGTAGGCCTGTATCACGCTGGTGAAATCAGCGGTATCGGCCTGGTAAGCCTTGAGTGCCGCATCCGCCTGACGCGTAACCGTGGGTAAGATCTGGGTTCTGTAGAGTGCAAGGCGATCTTTCAGCCCGTTATAGCGGGCAGCTTCCGCCTGCAACGTCCCCTGCAACTGCTGCAGCGTGTTCAGGCGTGCCGCTGTGCTGGCCTCACGGCGGTACTGACTGGCGGACAGCTGGCGATCCTGGCGGTTGCCGGTGAAAAGCGGGATATCGAGCATCACCATGGCGGAGAACCGGTCACGGTTATCGATGCCCATCCCGCCCATATCGCTCTGTTCACGACCATAGGTCAGCTCAACGCCCCACTGCGGCTTATAGCTCTCCCGGGCCAGGGCAACATCCTGGTCAGACTGGTCAATGGCCAGGTCAGCCACCTGAACCTGCGGATGGGATAGCAGTGCCTGGTCGGTTATTGCGGGCAAGGCGGGCAAGGTGGGTAATGCTTCACTGACAGACACCACCGGCTGTTGATACAACCATCGCGCCAACCGGGCGCGACTTTCATTGGCGCTTGCGGCGGCGGTGGCCATACGATCATCCAGCCGCGACAGCACCACTTCCGCCTGCAGCACATCCTGCTGGGTTTTACGACCCTGGCTGTACATGGACTCGGTGACCGTCACCAGGCTTTCAAACAGATATCGATCTTGACGCAGCTGTTGCAGTGACTGTTGCCAGTACCAGGCATCCAGCCAGGCCAAACGGACATCCCGCACCACAGACAAACGACGATCGTCTGCCTGCTGACTGGCAGCGGCTTCCTGCAACTCACCTTTACGGCGGAGAATGGCAGCGTTGTCACCCCGGGGCAGCATCTGCTCAAGCTTCAGTTCAAGCATGCCCTGGTCAAAGGGATCCAGGTTATCCCCCGGCAAGTTCATGGTACCAATGGAGAGTTTGGGATCAGCCCAGCTCCCTGCTGCAACGGCCTGCTCGGAAAATGCACGGGCCTTGGCCTGCAGGGCCTGGGTGCCGGCATCAGATGACAACGCCTGCTGCTCAGCAACTGTCAAGGAAAGCGGACTGCCAGATGCCGACATCGCAAAGACCGACCACCACGCCAACCAGAGCGGGTTACGGTTCAGTGCCGCAAAAAAGCGACGTAAGAAAAACATGGTGTTTCTCCGTTGAGGAGCTGCCTCTCCGGCTTTTTGTCAGACGACCAACCAGAGTCAATGACGCCAATTCAGGCGCAGGCTAACGACAGCTCATGGGCAATAACGGGCTCAAATCAGGGTTATTGCGCCAACGGACTATTCGAGGAAGGCGGCTTTCGCCAGATAGATATCGGGTAGGGAGGTTCGTATGTCCGGCTCAGTGAACACTTGCCAGTTACGGGTTTGCGGCACCGGGTCGAACATCGGTTGCACGACCGTGAACAACAGCATGAAGACCGGTTTCAGATCCGGTGAAGACACCTGCAGGGCAGGCGCATCACCTTCACAGTCAGGACAGACTTTATCTGCCATGGCGGTTGGTGATACCGGATTATCCGGCAGGCAGCAGTCATGCACCATACCATCACCGGTATCCATCGCCATCATCATCGCGCTGTCCATCTCCATGACCATCGTGCTTTCCATGGACGACGGATGCATGGTTTTCCCCTCGGCGACACCCATCAGACAAAACTGCAGCACAGACAGCAGCATCGCAACCAGCAGGGCGATACCGACGTGACGTCTATGATGGTGATGCAGTGTTGTCAGTGTCATAGCTTCAGGGATTAGCGTATTCCGGCTAATAATGTGATGTCGGCAAAAACAAGTCAATCATAAGATCACATCCATTAAACAGTTTCTGACGCTTGATCCAGGGCGTGTTTCATCGGCTTCGTGAGATCGCTTGCCATAAAAAGCGTTGCAGCCGCATGGGGAGCACTGGCGAAATAGGCATGGTGGTAGGATGCCTGGATACTGCCTTTTCGATAGACAGCCTCCCCCGTGTCTGAGCCATAACGCGCCCGCTGACGCCGGGTATGCTGCCACGGTGTCATGGGGGTTGTCATAGTGGAATAATGGAAACTGTGGCCACGCAGTTCCCCTTCCGGCAAATCCAGTGCTTCCAGGCCCAGGTTAACCAGACGCTCCTGCAATGTTGCCGAACCCGGCAGCAGGCCCGCCATCATACCGGTTGCACCATGCCGATCAGTCAACGATTCCAGCAGATAAAGCATGCCGCCACACTCAGCGTACAGCGGTCGGCCAGCCGCCACATGCGCTTCCAGATCCGCTACCAGTGCACAATTTTCCGCCAGTGCCGTCATGTGCAGCTCCGGATAACCACCAGGCAGCCAAACCGCATCACATTCAGGCAGACGATCCCCAGCTACAGGTGAGAATATCTGTAACTCCGCCCCTAACGCTTTCAGGGTGCGAAGGTTTGCCGCGTAGATAAAGGCAAAGGCATCATCACGTGCAATCGCAATACGACAACCGTTGAGTAAGGGTTCCACACTGTCACATTCCGGCAGCGTAAATGTCACGTCGGGAGGCAACGCACCGAAGCCGCGGCTTTCCAGCAAGGCAGCCGCGTTATCCAGTTGCTGATCCAGGGTGGTTGCCAGTTCGCTGGCCTGGACAAGCCCCAGATGACGCTCCGGCAGTACCATGGCGGAATCACGGGGTATGGCGCCAACCAGGGGAATGTCCTCCGGCAAACTCTCCCGCAGTAGCTCAACATGGTAATCGCCGCCTACCTGACCGGCGATAACGCCTGCTAATGGCGTATCCGGTTGATAATGCTTGAGCCCGTATGCCAGCGCACCAAAACTCTGAGCCATGGCTCTGGCATTGATCACCGTCCAAATCGGCAGGCCCAACTGGCGGGCCAGCGCTGCCGGTGGCGAATCACCATCAAATAGCCCCATGGCCGCTTCAACGATCAGGACATCATGACAAGCCGCCGCTTCTGCCAACATAAACCGGGTATAGTCATCCGTGGTCATCCATGTATCGACGACATCGACCGGGTTACCGCAGGCCTGCTCATGGATCATGGGGTCTAGGAAATCCGGTCCGCACTTGAACACCTTCACGCTCAGGCCCTTATTGCGGTACAGGCGCGCCAGCGCAGCGGTAAAGGTGGTTTTTCCCTGACCGGAGGCGGGGCTTGCGATCATGACTGCCGGGCATGAAAACGGTTCAATATTGGCAAGCGATAGTGAAGCGGGATGGTCGGTCATGGGCATACGACAACAGCGTCAACATTAACTGGAAGCCGCGAACAATACTCGAAAAGTCTGCCCAGTGTCCCGTGATATACGTCAACAGCCAGTACTTTGTTCACGTGACGCTGGTTGTTTATTGGAAAGGCAATCGGTCATAACGCGATTTGGTTGGCTTTTGCCTTGTCAATCGCCTGTTCCAACTGTGCTGCCGGCAGATCAAAATCGGCTTTTTTCTGCATCGCATGTTTCACATAACCGGCACTTTTTCGGGACAGAACCATGATCTCAATGCGCCGGTTACGCTGATCTTCCGGACTAAAGCCCTGTAATGGTGCCTGATCCGCCATGCCGACAACCTGTAGCACCTTGTTCTCTGGCATACCACCAAACACTAAAGTGCGACGCACCGTATCCGCCCGGTTAGCCGACAGTTTCCAGTTATCCATGGAGGATGCCGGCGACCAGGGAGTAGCATCGGTATGTCCTGAAATAATCATTTTATTGGGAAGTTTGGAGAGGATGGGCGCCATTTCAAGAAAGAGATCTTCATACAGGTAAGTCAGGTCTGATTTTCCCGCCAGAAACATGGGTTCATTGTTTATCTCAGGAATCGTCAGAATCAGGCCATTGGGAATCCGCTCCACTTTATACGACGACCGCATACCACCACGGCCTTTCTGTGAACCCACTTTAGAGAGTTCCGTGGCCACCCCATTCAATTCATTAACCCCCGGTGCCGTATTGCCCGCCAGTTCAAAACCTTCATACCCTGTCGCCTTGGCACGCACCGGTGTCGGAGCCCCCTGATGCACAGACGTCGCCCCTTCCATACGGATCGGGTTATCACTGGAAGGATGCTTGAACATGCCAGGGTTGGAAAAGTAGTCCGCGATCACTTCCTTTTGTAACCGGTTGGTCGCAGCCACCAGCCACAACACCAGGAACAGCGCCATCATGGCGATAGCAAAATCTGCAAAGGCCACTTTCCAGGAACCGCCGTGGTGGCCGCCATGGGAGACATGCACCACCCGTTTGATAATCAGAGGATGCTCAGACACGGACAATTACTCCCGGCTGCCTCTCAACCACCGCTCCAGTTCAAGAAACGTTGGCCGTAATTCGTCGTACAACACCCGTCGACCGGCATCGACGGCCAGTATCGGTGGACGGCCCAGCTGGCAGGAGACCAGCGCTGACTTCACGCAATCGAACGCCAGGCATTCATTCTGCGCGGTATAGCTGACCGCACTGGCCAGAGGCCCCACAATGCCGTAACAGAGTAGTATCCCCAGAAAAGTACCCACCAGCGCTGCCGCTACATGGGCACCGATTTCGCCTATCGGCCCATCCATAGACTGCATGGTGATAACGATCCCCATTACCGCCGCCACGATACCGAACCCCGGACAAGCATCTGCGATAGACTGTAACGCATCTCCCGGTCGTTTAAGGTCTGCCTCAAGCGTGTGAATTTCCTGCTCCAGCAACCCCTCCAGCTCATGCGGGGTAATATTGGTCATACCGGTGATGCGAAAGTTATCGGTAATAAAGTGTAATAGTCGCTTATGGGCGATGATGCGGGGATAGGCGGTAAAGATCTCACTGTTTTCCGGGCTTTCGATATGGTCCTCAATACCCGCAGCCCCCTTGGTTCGAAGCAGGTCAAACAGCTGGTATTCAAGCTGGAGTAACTCCATGAAAAAATCTTTTTCAAAACCGGCCTGTTTGACGATGACATAATGCAGATGGGTCGCCACCAGTTTCTGAACCGACGATGGATTGGCCACCATAAAAGCACCCACAGCGGCACCCACAATGATAACGATCTCTGCCGGCTGCCAGAGTGCCATCAGTTTGCCGTTGGCCATGGTAAAACCACCGAAAACGCTGAGCACCAGGATCAGGAAGCCCGCCAGTCTCAACATTGTGCACTCTCCCCCGGGTTCAACAGGATACGCAGTTTCAAAAGACACTGTTTGTGGATCTGGCTGACCCGTGCCTCAGTAATCCCCAGACCGGATGCGATTTCCTGCATAGTCAACTCCTGGCCATAATACATAGACAACAGTTGTCGCTCTCGAACCGACAGTTGACTGACTGCCGCCGTTACCTGCGCCTCCGTTTCCCGACGAGACACCACACTTTCGCAGCCGGTGTCACTGGCGGGTTCATCAGGTTCCTGGGGTAACACCTCCAGCTGGCCCATGTGGATGTCATTGAGGCAGTGCTGGTAATCGGTCAATGACATGCCCATGGCCTCGGCAATCTCCCGCTCCACCGGTAAACGTCCGAGGGATTGCTCCAGCCTGACCATGACCTGGCTGATGTTGCCGGCCATTTTCCCGATCCCCCTGGGGCGCCAGTCCTGTCGACGGATTTCATCGATCATCGCGCCCCGGATCCTCGGCAGGGCATACCCCCAAAAGGCGACACCGGCATCCGGCTGGTAACGCTGAAGCGCTTCCAGCAGGCCGGATAACCCCGCCTGTACCAGGTCATCCATCATGTCATCGGCCTGCAGCCGGTCAGATACGTAACGCGCCTGTCGTTTAACGGCCGGCAGCCACTGGGTAATCTGGTGCGACTGCCGTGTACTCGACAATTGCGTCGTCTGATAACGCAATGGCGCACCCTGCTGCGTACCGTTCATCTACTGGATGACCATGCTGGTCAGGAACAGATCATCCACCCGCTGGCGGTGAAGGTGTATTTTCGCCACCTCCCGAATCCGTTCCAGGGCGCCTTTGCGCAGCACCTCCCGCTGACCGGGATCGTCCATGGCCTCGTAGTACTGGGTGGAAAAATAATCACTGAGAGCATCGCGCAATACCGGGTGGTATTGCGCCAGTTCTGCCTGATATTTCTTGCTGGCTACCTGGATGGCCACCTCAAGCTGAAGGTAGTGAATCTCCTGCTCCTGGCTGCGCAGGTTAACCACGATATTATTGAGCGTGACAAAGTAAGGCAGGATCGACTGTGTGGATTCTTCCGCTTGTTTTTCATCTTCTGACAAAAAAAACATCGCTGCGCCTCCGGCAGCCAGCAGTACAGCAATCGCAACAACACCCAGAACCCACTTACCTTTCATACGCTTGAACCACTCCGTACCGGTGGTTGGACATCAGGCAAACAGATCCACCAGCTGACTGGAAGCCTGCAATAACTGAACTGACGACAACGCCCCTTCACGTTCGTTGCCATGCTCCGAGGACTGGGACGCCCTCTGTGGATCACGGGCAGAAGACTCTTCTCCACCCGCAAAGCCTGTTCCTGGCCACGTCGCTTTTTCCACATTGACTGCAACACTTCCCGGTGGATACCGCCCTTCGCCCCACCCCGGGTTTTCCAGCATAAGCCTGACACTGTCGCCATGTGCCGAGAGAAGATGGTGATCCGTCGCCGTTTCCGTCATGAGTTGTACAGACAATTGCTGATCCTGTTTTTTCACGGCAATCGTCAGATAGCCCATACCCGGCGGCTCGACCCCCAGCTGCAGGTTGTTGTTATCCGCCTTCAAGAGTGCCACGGCAGGATCAGCGGGGGCGGTGGGAACCGGTGACAATGAAGAAGCTGCTGGTTCGACAGACACCACTGACACCAAAGGTGTCAGTGGTTGTACCGCCCCTCGCGTCTGATTAGGTATCAACAAGGCGGCGCTTGACGGGGCATCACTCTCAATTGCCGGTACGATGGCATTGATAGGCTCCGACAAAAAACGTTCAACCTCCCAGGAGCCTTGGTTCGTAACGGGCTCCTGTTGACAGGGTATCGGTTCGCTCACTGGATTATCAGGGAAGACTCTCGTGTCTTGATGGATAGATGACAGTGGCAGCCGACTGACCGGAGCGCCCGGCATAACACGACTCTGAATGTTTGATGCATCTTCGATGCTGACAGACTGTCTCAGTGCTGCAACATCAGAGTCAGTTTGGTAAAAGGCAGAGTTCACTATCGCAACAGGTTCGTGTTCGTGGCTCTGATGCAATAAGACTGTATCCACTGCTGTCTTATCGGCAACACTCGGTAACCCGATTTCAGACGACACATCATCCGACTTCGACGTCAGGACGTCGTCTATCGGTACCACTGAGGTCAACGTCGCAGGCGAATCACCATTGTCAGTATCAATGGCAGTCTGCAGGAACGATGAAAATGCCGGCAACGCTCCCGGCGATGACAATCCTCCCTCCGGCTCCAGACAATCATCGGGCACGCCGTCCACGTTGCCAGCGGTCTCCTGCCCTGCAGTATTTTTCGCAAGCGTGCTCGAATCGACAAGGGATAAAAGAGTCAACATAGACTGGCAACTGCAAACGCTGTTTAAGGGAGATGAGCCATACGACCAGCGGTATGGCCTTGGCAATATTAGACTATTTCATCCCAGGCGGATTTGAGCGTTTTCACCAGCGTCACGATTTCAGCAATGATGGCCGGATCATTCGACCGGCTGGCCTGCAGCAGCCGCAGCATGCAGTAGCGGTATAATTCATCCAGATTGCCAGCAATGGCACCGCCTCTGTCATGGTCCAGAGACGACTGCAGGCAGGTAAAAATATCCAGGCAACGACCCACCGTTTCTCCTTTGGCCGCCCACATGTGTCGCTCCATATATCCCTGCGCCTGCATCAGCTGGTTTACTAACGTCGCATACACCAGCAGCAGGCGTTCCCCCTGGTTTGCGGCCATCGAACGGTGACGCAGCGTATTGCCGTAGCCCTCAGCGACCGGATTGTTCTGACTGCCCATGGAATACGCCATCACCGTTTTCCCTTTCTGCACATTAAGAAGTTGACTGGTCAGCAGATCAAGACGCTCACCGACAGCCTTGAAGCGCGCAACCTGGCGATCCATTTCAAAGAATTGCCGCTGGGTACGATCCTGAATCACCTGCTCATACAGAGACAGCTGTTCACGTTCCATGGCCACCTGGTCAAGACTCCGGGAGAGGGTATTCACACGGGTACCCAGCACGCCCGACGGGCCAGCCCACTGGGCCATCACCCGGCTGACAGCAGACATGATGCCATCAGGACCAGTAACCACTGCCTTGACATCGTCACCCTGTTGCGCCAGTGCGGACACCAGTGTCGACTCGTCCAGCACCAATGTGCCGTCACGCTGGGTTTCGATACCCAGATCCACCAGCGAACGTACGTCACCGTGGGGAACCGTCTGCCGAAGCACTGTCCGCATCTGGTTCAGCAAATCGCTGGCCATGCGGGCTTCCATCCGACCGGCGCGGTCATCATGAAGCCCTGGCCGGGCTGCCTCCACCAGTGCATTGGACGCTTCCACAAAGTACGACACCTGCTCAATGACCGGTTGGTAATCAGAGGTCACGGACACCCTCACAGTCTGCCCGGGATCCGATCGCTGCAAATCCAAGGTAATGCCTGGTATCACATCCTCCACCCGGTTGTCATGGCTGACCAGTTCCACACCGTCCAGCGAGAAACGTGCATCCCGTCCCGGCTCTACCACATGGAAAGCCTCTGCCAACGCAGTACCACGCCCCTGCCCCGCCACCTTGATTGCCTTATCCACACCCGGTGCTTCAGCACTCAACAATAACTGTTCACCATTGACGTCTTTCAACACATCCATACGGGCGCCATATTGACGGGCCACGGTATTGACCGCAGCAGCAATGGCCTGCAAAGACATGTCCGCCTTGATATCCACCTTGAAGGTACCGCCGGCAACGCTGATTTCCAGAGCGCCCTCGCCCGGACGGAATACGGGTGAAAACGGGCCGGCCAGGTGTTTTTCCCGCGCGGCCAGTTCATGGACGACAATCTCGTGGGCACCACCGGTCTGGGGCTTGCCGGTAACAGACACTTTTACACGACTATTGTCGACACTCTCTCCCTGCCACGTCTGCCAGGCCTGTCCGGATGACAACAGGGCGGCGCGCTGCTGCAGCGGGGTGGCGATAGACAACAGCTTGCCAAGCCCGGTCAGCTCTACTTCCGCCGCCTTTTCACGTCGCTCAATCTGCGCCTGTTTCGGGGCAACTTCAGCCTGGGTGATGGCCTTCACCATCGCATGGACATCCAGTCCAGAGCTGTTGATATTCAAGGGAGGAGCGTTCATTGGCATCGCCTGTGTGCGCTTTCGGGCATTGTGCGGTGGGACTTGCCGCAAACCTGACAAATTTTCCCTGAACTGTCGTTGATCTGCCGTTATACGACTTATCCGATGCAACGCCCTGACCGGCATGACGCGTAACATGATAATGTCCTCATGCTACGCGACCAGCCGTCTTCACTTAACGGATCAGCATCAAGACATCCCGGGCCATTTCATTGGCCTGGGCCAGATTCGCAATACTGGCCTGCTTGAGGATCTGCTGCTTGGTCATTTCTGCCATTTCCGCCGCATAGTCGGTGTCTTTTATACGGCTGCGGGAGTTAGTCACATTTTCCCGAATGCTCTGCAGGTTAAAGATGGTGTGCTCAAGCCTGTTCTGAATCGCACCCAGCGTACCGCGCTGGGAGTCAATATCGGCAATAGCGTCATCAATGATGCTGACCGCCTGCTGGGCACCGGCCTCCGTGGTGATATCGATGTCAGTGACATACATGGTTCGGGTCTCAACCGTTGACTTGCCATCAATCAGATTGGTCGTCACACCATCAACGGCTGGCCCTTTCAGGTTGATATCACCATCGGCCTGTAACTCAAAGGTACCGGTCACCAGTGCACTGTTATGGGCTGCATCCAGTACCTTGCCATTCACCTTGACGCTTTCATCATTGGAGACATTCGCCCGGAACTGGTTGATTTCGATATTACCGCCCACATCGGAACTGATCAGTACCGAGCCATCGGTATTGTATTTGGCTGAAACCCCCAGCTGCTGCAACCTTGGATTGGCATTGATGGCATCGGCGAACTGCTTGGGTCCCGGGATGGAAAACTGCTCACCATTGATCACTACGGAGACTTCACTGGGCGTCATACCATCACGGCCAGAGCCAATATTGATATCAGTGATCAACGCCTCGGTGTTCGCCTTCGCGACCACACCGGTTTCACCACTGACAGCATTAAACTTGTTGGCGATATTCTGCGCCGTATCCGTGCCATCCACCAAAATTGTGCCCGAACCCACCGGCCCTTTGACGACCATGCTCTGAGGATACGTGTCGGGGATGGCATGCCTGCATTTACTTTGCTGAAATCGCTGCCTGATTTGATCACACCAGAAGAGCCACTGGCACTGGTACTGGTACTGGCAAAATCGCCGACTCCATAGTTTCCTCCAATCGTGATGTCACCATCAGCTTTCAACTCGAAGACACCAATTATCGTAGCTGAATTGTTTGTGGCATTTGCAGTGACCGTTTTGCCTCCGACCATGAGGGATTCAGTGGAACCACTCCCTCCCGTTTTATCAAAACCTGAAAGTTCAAGGGTTTCACCTGTCGCATGCGTTACGGTTACAGTATTTGCTGATGTATCGTGAGCAGCAGTCAATCCAGTGAGTTTATTGATTTCTGTTGCCAGGCCAGCCATATCAGATACATTCGAGATTTTTGTTGTTGAGCCTTTGACACCAAAGTTGAAATCAACTGTAGAACCAGCAACATTAAGATTGCTCAATACCACTGACGTTGTTGAAGTCGCTGAAACACCGGTTGTGCCTGTCAGCTTATTGAGTTCATCAGCCACCTGCTTGGCACTGGAATACTGTGCAATCGACCCGGTAGTTCCACTTCCTAGTGGACCGGTTATATCAACGGTCCCTCCCCCCGCAGCGCCAGCATCAGGGGCAGTTCCCTTAGTGGTTGATAGTGCCACAGCACCAAAGTTGTCGCCTGACTTCAAAGTTGCAGAACCTGTAGCTTCTACAACATTCGTTGGTGTCGCCGCAGTCCCAGAAACCACCACTGCACTGCCATCCGTGGATGATAATTCAAACTGTCCCATGGCATAGGCGGACGGTGCCTGCTCAGTCATTACCTGTGTACCAAACGTAAGGTTTGCGCCTTTCAGTTCAGACAATGTGATCGTATCCCCACGAGCGGCCTCCAACTTTGCACCTGAGGCGCTCGCAGTAATACCCGCTGCCTGCAAAGTTTTATCGGCATTCACCGCACTCTCCAAGTCATCCAAGCTCTTCAATCCACTCAGCTGAACACCATTAATGTTGGCTGAAAACGATTGAGCACCCGCCAAGCTAAATCCACTCAAGGAAACACCAGTTGCCGCTGTGGCCGTAACCCCTGTATCCATCGACAGTTGATTCACTTTAGTCGCAATCGACTTTGCGGAATCAGCCCCGTCTATTGCAATGGTTGCAGCCCCTCTGGATCCGGTAATCGTCATGCTGCCAGGATTGCTCAACGTACCGTCGCCGCCAATGGACACTGTGCCAAACTCACTGCCGGAACGGACGACATCCAGCGTTTTGTCGATACCGCCAATGGTAGACGCACGCATGTTGCCAATGCTGACGGAAATAGTTTCATACGCATTCGCGCCCACCTGGAAATTCTTGTTGGTATAGGAACCATCCAGCACCTTGAGGCTGTTGAATGTGGTTGTCTCGGCAATCCGGTCGATTTCTGACTGCAACTGGGAGACCTCACGTTGCAGCGCAATCCGATCCTGTGCATCATTACTGGCGTTGGCAGACTGGAGTGAGAGGTCACGGATACGGTGCAAAATAGAGGTAGTTTCCGCCATCGCCCCTTCAGCGGTCTGACTCACTGAAATCCCATCATTGGCATTGCGAATCGCTACAGACAGACCATTGACCTGGGACGTCATCCGGTTACTGATCTGGAGACCCGCCGCATCATCCTTGGCACTGTTGATCTTGTAACCGGTCGACAGTTTCTTCATTGACGCTTCGAGCCCGTTCTGGGCACGCTCCAGACTTTGCTGGGCAGTCAGGGAAGGTGAGTTGGTGATGATACTCAGCGACATGGTTTTAGCTCCGTATCAGTAACAGGTGCTATCAAACTCGACGCAAATCACCGTGCGCTTAAATACCGTTTTTCTCTATAGGCATGCGTTGCCGTAATAAACGACAGCCATCATCTGAACAGCTACAGGTAATCAAACAGGGAGAGACCTGCCAATTGCACGACACTTTTTCGGGTTGCTTCCAGTGCAGTCATCTCACGGTTCAGTTGTGTCATGGCGGCAGCATAATCCAGGTCGCCTAATTCACCGGCCAACTGTTCAGCATACAGCTGCCGCTGATCAAGGGATTCATTACTGATAGCCATGATATGCTGTCGTGTACCGACCTCCGTTTGTACCCGGAAGACCTGATTCAACCCTTGGTCAACGGCCTGCAGTGATTGATTGAGCTGTTCATTAGTATCTTCACCCGGCGCCAGCAACAGGTTATGGAGACTGCCCAGGGCATCCAGCAGGTTAAAGGTCCCGCCCTGACCATCGTTGATACGGAAACACAGTTCAACCGCGGTATCGTTCGCCAGCATCTGCCAGCCCTGGGCAATTGTCACCTGCCGCTGGCCCGGGTCATCATTGTTAACCACCCAACTGCCGTCCGTTTTCTGCAGGACCGGTGCCTGGTCATCCCGAAAACCACCAAACAGATAGCGACCATCCGGCCCCCGCGAGTTGATCACAGAGGCAACCCCATCCGTCAACCCTTGAACTTCGCCGGCAATCGCCCGCAGGCTGGCAGGATCCATCGCGCCATTTGCCGCCTGTAGGATCAGCTCACGACAGCGCTGCAATAGAGCGCCATAAGCCGTCAGGGTATTATCTTCGCGAGCCAGCAGGGCATCCAGCGAGGCACTGTTTTCCAGGTAACGGCTGTCAGCAACCTGCTCGCGAGAAATACCCTGAAGTCTCACAGCCGTCAGGGGATCATCCGCCGGCTGCGATAAACGTGTACCCTCTGCAATGCGATCCCATGTCCGGTTGAGGTCACCGGTGGTCTCCTGCAATCGATCCCGGATGTTATCAAACACCTGACCGGTACTGATCCTGAACTCACTCATGTCACAACCTCTCTTGCCTGCGCAATACGGCCACGTTGCCTAGAGTGACAACAACGTATCCAATACCCGTTGCGCAGCCGATAACACCCGGGCATTAGCCTGATAATGCTGCTGAAAACGCATCAGGTCACCCGCCTCTTCGTCCAGATTAACCCCACTGCGCGATTCCCAGGCAGCATCCGCATCCTGCTTCAACAAGCCAAGGGATTCCGCCTGCTGTGTCGCCTGCCAGCTACGGGTCGCAATACGCCCCAGTAACCGGTCAGAGGATTCCGGCAAAGTGCCTGCACTGAAGGTTTCTGACTGCATGAAGGACATCAGGTGGGTAAGGTTGCTGTTGTCACCAGGGCCATTCCCCGCTGCGGCCAGCCCCAGTTGATCCGGTTCCGACAAGACGGTTCGAATCGCAGCGGTTTCATTTCGCCATGGGGTCAACAGGTAACTGTCGCCTTTTGCGGAACCCGCCGAGAGTTCCAGCACCAATCCTTCAAAGGGCACACGGGTTGTCGCTGTTGCATCCAGCGTACCGGATGCGACTTCGCTGTTATCCGTCACTCTCTGGATGGTGTAATTTAACTGCCCGCCCTGCTCTGTCACCCTAAGTCTGTAATCATTGGGTTTCAGCGCAGCCAGTTGTGATGTATCCACCGCTAGCGTCGCCTTGGCGCTGCCTGATAACTGTTCAGGAATGACCCGCGCACGGCAGGCGTCAGTCGCATTCACATCGTTAAACAGGGCTGCACCGGCATTCCCCGCCATATCCTGCCCGTCCGCCAGGATCCGGTTGTTGCCGGCACTGATAATGACGGCCTGCCAGCCCAGCATGTTCAATACCGGTAATAACACCTCGGACCGGAAACGCGCCAGCCCATGCATTTCGCCACTGTCGGTTCGTAACGGTTCCAGGGAGCCGTCTCTATCCAGCTGAGGTTGAATCGCCATGGCATCCTGCGCACTGTGTGGCATCACTACGCCATAACCACACTCGCCCTGCACCAGTGACTGACCGGATCGGAAAAACAGGCTGGTCATCCCGTCCGGCTGACGCAGGCTCTGTACACCGACCTGCATCGTGAGTTGGTTAATCAACTGATCCCGCTGGTCTTCCAGGTCAGCCATATGGGCGCCACGGCTGTAACCATCCCGAATGGTTCGGTTCAATGTCGCCACACTGTCTGAGAGCGCTGACGCTTCCTCAGCTATCGCACCCAACTGGTCATCCACCTGTTGACTGAAGTCCGCCAACACCCGCCCAAGGTTGTTATATTTAACGGCCATGGCTGTCGCTTCGCTGATGATCTGCTGTCGGTAAGCGGTCGATGCCGGTTCTGTTTCGGCCGCACTCAGGGCACTGACAAACCGTTCAACTGATGATGACACCCCGGTATACTCGTTGCCAAGGTAAGCATCCAGTCGCTTCAGGTAGTCATCGAACTCCCCTGGCCTCGCCATAGTCTGCCGAGGTCGCATGACGCTGGTCGACCAGGAAATCACTTGTCACCCGTCGGATATCGTCAATGCGTGTACCCGCCAGCATGACCTGTTGATCCGCGGGATACCATTCGCAGGTTGATTGCAGGACTTCACGTCGGCTGAAGCCCTCAACCGCCACATTGGCCACATTGTGCCCGGCCGTCTCGAGCCGGGTACGGGCGCTGTTCAGGCCACTGAGCCCGATATCCAGAAGGTTCATGGTGCTTCAATCCGTAACTGCCGGAGCATGTGGTCGGAGAGACCGCTTTGACTGTGCCGGGTCATGGCTTGCGCCCAGATGCCCGACAACCAGTCATCGGCCCAGCTGCGGTCCGGCGACAATGGGTTATCACCGGATTTAATGGCATCTGCCGTACGGTGCATGCTGTTCAGTAATTCCTGCCAGAGCAGCGTTTCAAACCCCTCAACCACCGCTCTCGCTTTTGCCTGACCGTCCTCAGCGGCTTGTACTGCCGATACGGCCAATGCCGTCGGTTCTGACAAGGACATTAAGGTATTCATAAACTCCTCGAGGATGGCGTTTAGAGCACATCAATCTCGGCTTCCAACGCGCCGGCCTGCCTGAACGCCTGAAGGATGGACATGAGCTCGCTGGGGGTCGCGCCCACACTGTTGAGGGCACTGACCACATCACTGAGCCTCGGGCTATCCGGCAACTCATAAATCGTGCCCTTCTGCTCACTGATCTGTACTTCACTACGCGGCACCGTGGTAGTCTGACCACGGGAGAACATACCCGGCTGGCTGACCTGAGGCTCTTCCGACACCGTAACCACCAGGCTGCCGTGACTAACCGCTACCGGTCGTATACGAACATTCTGCCCAATCACCACTGTGCCGGTTCTTGGATTAATGACGACTCTGGCAGGCAATTCCAACTGCGGAATCGTCAGGCTTTCCAGCCGCGACATGAAGGCCACCCGCTGGTCTGTATCATAGGGGGCGGACACCGCCACCCGGGCTGCATCAATGGCATGGGCGGTTCCTTGTCCAAACTCCCGGTCAATGGCATTGACGATCAGACGCGCCTGCCGGAAACCCGTCTCGTTCAGGTTCAGCATGATATGGCCGTAATCGTCAAACAGCGGAATCACGGAACGTTCTACAACCGCCCCACCGGGTATCCGACCTACCGTGGTAATATTCACCGTCGCCTTGCTGCCACTTGCACCTTCCGCCGTGACGCCACCCACCACCAGACTGCCCTGAGCAATGGCATAGACATTCCCGTCCAGCCCTTTAAGTGGCGTCGCCAGCAGGCTGCCGCCACGCAGGCTCTTGGCATCACCAATGGACGACACCACCACATCCAGCGCCTGCCCTGGCCTTACATAGGTATTTAGCGTCGTATGAACACTCACTGCCGCGACATTCTTCAGCCGGGGCTCAGCGTTTTCCGGCAGCTGCACTCCAAACTGTCTCAGCAGGTTATTGACTGACTGGGCGGTAAACTGGGTCTGCCGGGTCTGGTCACCCGAACCCTGTAAACCGACGACCAGACCATAGCCCACCAACTGGTTTTTCCGGGTTCCCTCCGGTGTCACCAGATCCAGCAATGGCATCGCCCGCAACGTCAGGCTGATAAGCCACAGGGCCATAACCGCAAAAGAACCCGCCACTTTCATCATCAAAACGGTGACCACCGGCTGTTAAAGAAACGCCCCATCCACCCCATGACATTGGCCTCGGCCATATCCCCTTTGCCGGTGTAGCTGATCTTGGCATTGGCCAGCCGCAGGGAGGAGACCCGGTTATCCAGCGTAATATCTTCAGGCCGCACAAGGCCGCTCAGGTAAATGATTTCATCGCCCTGCCCGAGTCGGATCTGCTTGTGCCCTTTGACATAGAGACTGCCGTTATCCAGCACCTGTTGTACGACAACACTCACATAACCGGTCAGCAGGTTGTTCTGTTCATTACTGGCCTTGCCGCTGAAATTACGTTTCATATCCATGGAGTTCTGCAACGACCATTCGCTGCCCAGCAGCCTGGCACCGGTACGACCCAATAACACAGGATCAGGCATGTTAATGGTGCTGTTTTTGCCAATCGTGGTATCCGCGGCCTTGCTGGAGCGGGTCAGCTCAGCCAGAACCACCGTCAGGATGTCACCTTCACGATAGGCGCGCCGGTCTTCAAACAAACTGGCAGACGCAGGCCCCCGAAACAGGCTGCCGGGTGATGCGTTATAGGTAGAAGGAGGAATATCTGGCAATTCACTGGACTCCTCAATCGGGCCAGCCATTGGCGACAGCTGGCAACCACTGAGTATCATCAGAACCCACAGTATCCACAGCCTTACCACCAGCGGTTTCATACACCGTGCCTATGAGGAGCGAATCAGAAATTCCATCATGTCATCCGTCGCCTTGATGGCCCGGGTATTCATCTCGTAGGAGCGCTGGGCCACGATCAGGTTCACCAGCTCTTCCACCGCCTGAACATTGGAAGCTTCCAACGTGTACTGCTTCACCAGTCCCAGTCCGTTCTCGCCAGGCGCACCCTCAATGGCATCACCACTGGCTACGGTTTCCACAAAAATATTGCCACCCCGGGCTTCCAGTCCGGTGGGATTAATGAAATTGGTCAGGGTGATCTGGCCGACATTGCGGGGCTCCACCTCACCAGACACGGAAACACTGACAGTGCCGTCTTCACCAATCGTGATATTCAGGGCTTCCTGCGGAATCGTGATAGCCGGCTCCAGCGGCAGGCCGGATGCCATGACCATGTTGCCGTCAGCATTCAGCTGAAACTGACCGTTGCGGGTATAGGCCGATGTACCATCCGGTAACTGCACCTGGAAAAAACCATGGCCGGAGATGGCCAGATCAAGGGGTTGTGTCGTGGTCTGAAGATTACCGCCGCTGAAGACCTTCTGGCTGGCCACAATCCGAACACCCGTGCCCTGCTGTTGGCCTGACGGCAGGTCATTAGTTTCATCTGCCTTGGCACCGGGCTGTCGCAGTACCTGGTAAAACAGGTCCTCAAAGGTGACCCGGTTTTTCTTAAAACCGACGGTATCAATATTGGCCAGGTTGTTAGACGACGTTGATAGGTTATAGTCCTGGGCGGACAACCCGGTCATACTGACCCATAGTGCCGGATGCATCTGACAACTACCTCACCGCTTCTGGCGTTTCAGGAAGACCGCAGGAGTTCATTGCCCCGGGCGGCCCATCTGGTCAAACGTCCGAATGGCCTTTATCTGCAATTCAAACTCCCGGGAAAGCTGCAGGTAATCCGAGATTTCCTCGATGGCATTGACATTGCTCTGCTCCAGCGCGCCACCCAGTACGGCCACATCGGGATCGTCAGGTACGGCACCGGGGCCGGTATAACGGAACAAACCATCCGTCCCTTTTTGCAGTGTTCCCTGCGGTGGATTCACCCGCCGCAACCGACCGACCTCCACCAGGTCACCACCTTCCACAACGACCGTGATCATGCCATCACTGGCTATCTGCAAGCCGCTAAACACCGGCAACACCATCACGCCGTCTTCACCGAGCACGGGCAGACCGGCAGTGGTCACCAGTTCGCCAAACCCATTCACAACAAAAATTACCGCCCCGGGTAAAGGCTTCATCCCCTGTCGGGGACTGCACCACAAACCAGCCTTCACCGACAATCGCCGCATCCAGCTCCCGTCCACTCCACTGGTTGTCACCCGGCACCAGTCGACTGCCTTTTAATTGCATCTCGGCGCCAGTGCGGGTGCCGGGTATCCTGCCTTCTACCCCTGCGAGGTTAAACGCACGCTCACCCGTCCAGTTGAAATCGGAACGAAAACCCGTTGTCTCAGCATTTGCCAGGTTTGACGCATGAGTCTGCTGGGCCAGCATCGTCTGCCAGGCCGCACCGGCACTTAGGTAAACACCGTAATCCATGATAGAAACTCGCTTCTGGCGGTTAGGCGGCTTTCACGCTGAACAGCGTTACACCGTGAGCAGTGCCTGCATCACCACATCTTCGGCTTTCAGGGTTCGGGCATTGGCCTGATAGTTTCGCTGGGCCACAATCAGCTGCACCAGTTCAGACGACAGATCCACATTGGAGGACTCCAGCCGCTGCGCATTAATGACACCGGCGCCACCGGTACCCGACTGGGTATAGGTAGGGTCACCGGCATCCCTTGTGGCCTGCCAGCTACTGTTGCCTGTTGCGACCAAGCCGTTTTCATTGGTAAACGTCGCCAGCGCCACCTGTCCCTGTGTGGCCTTGAGGCCATTGGAATACAACACCTGGACAAGACCGCCGGTATCCACCTGGACCGCATTCATCTTGCCTGAGGTGTAGCCATCCTGATTGATGGCGGCAATGGAGTAGTCCTGGCCGAACTGTGTCGTGGAAGAGAGATCCAGATTCAACACCAGAGGCAGTGCCCCGCCCCCCGGCTCCAGACCTGAAAGCTTGCTGTCGTTTCCATCCAGGGTAACCAGTCCGCCGGATTTGATGGATCCATCCCCATTAAAGGCCAATTGATCTTTACGGAATACCGGATGAGCAGGGTCAGAGACATCCTTTAACATCTGGTTGTCCAGCCGGTAAAAGAGATCCCAGGTGCTGCTGTCACTGTCTGCCAGCACAGTGAACAGGGTCAGCTGGTGCGGTACCCCCAGGCTGTCGTACAGCCCAAAGGTGGTGGCCCAGTTGTAACTGGACGGTTGCTGTTCATCAAAGACCATTGCCGGAATCGTTGAATCACGGGCATCCAGATTGATGGCGGCGCTGATCTGGGACGTTGCCCGGGCGGGTATGCTCTTTCGCTCAATATGGATATCACCCAGGGCACCTGCTACGACTTCGCCCTTGTCATCCACCTGAAAGCCCTGAACTTTAAAGCCCTGGTTGTTGACCAGATCATCATTACGACTCAGTCCAAAATACCCTGCACGGGAATAGAACGTGTTACCGTCGCCGGACAACACAAAAAAACCACTGCCTTCTATACCCATATCCAGTGAACTGCCGGTGGTCTGCAATATGCCCTGGTTAAAGCGCTGCGATGTGCCCTGGGTCAGTACGCCGGAGACCTGCGCCATCTTGCCGCCGGATTCCGCGTACACATCAGCGAACATACTGCGAAAGGATTTGAAGCCCACCACATCGACATTGGCGATATTGTGGCCGGTCACATCCAGCTCCTGCTGAGCTGCCTTGAGACCGCTCACTCCGATATTCATGGACATCGCGCTACCTCACGACCATGGGTGTATACCAGGGACTATTCGATGCTGCGCACAAACGATGCAGGCACAGGGCCAACACCGGCCAGCTGTAACAGGGTTTCCCCTTGTTCAGCAGATAGCGAAACACTGTTAACACGACTGTTGACAGCAACCGGCAGCGGCGCCTGATCAGAGGCTGCTGACACGAAGTAGACGCCATCCGGCAGGGATTCCCCCCCGATCTCTTTCAAGCTGAACCTCGCCGGATCACGTCCGGAACAGGAAAGTTCACGAACGGCTGCCGTTTGACCCAGGCCGTCCGTCAGCATGACGGTTACCCGATTGCCGCTCTGTGCATCCGTGCCCACTTCAATGGCTATATCCCGATCCCGGCTGTCGCGGGACAACACCAACTGGTCGGTATTCACTGTAACCCTACGCCCCGCGAGACCGGCTGCCTGAAGCACCTGCAACCCATGATCCATCCCGTGCATGGATGACCGGATATCGGCTAGCGACTCCACCCCGGCAAACTGTGCCAGCTGGGTCACCATCTGCGTACTGTCGGACGGATTCAGGGGATCCTGATTACGGATCTGGGCAACCAGCAACTTCATGAAATCCTGTTTGCCGAGATCCCCTGCCTTGCCCGGCCGGGCTGTGGTATCCGCTATTGCGCCATTGCCAGACAACGGTTCTGTTACGATAGCCATGGTTAACGGAGGCTCACCAGTTCAACCAGTTGATCCTGCATGCGCCGGGTCGTGCCCAGCACCGATACAGTCGCTTCAAACTGACGGGATGCGGCCATCATGGCCACCATCTGCTCCACCGTGTTCACGTTGGCGTAATACACAATACCGTTATTGTCTGCCAGAGGGTGGCCCGGCTGGTAACGCTGCTCGGCCGGACGCTCATTCCTGAGCACATCACTGACGGTGACACCAAACGCCGACTGACGTCCACGACCCACAGGGGCTGCACGAAAGACCACATCGCGCTCACGGTAGATGTCCGACTCACTGGACGCCGCTGACCGGGCATTGGCCAGGTTACTGGCCACAGTGTTCATCCGGACTGTCTGAGCCGCCATGGATTGGCCGGCAATGTCATACACCGCAGAAAATGACATACGTTACACCTCACAGACAGGCTTACTGGGAACCATTGATTGCCAGGGATAACCCGTTCAACCGTGCGCGGAGAAAATAAAGCCCACGGTTGAAATCCGTCGCATTGCGCATAAAAGCCAACTGCTCCCTTTCCGGCTCAACCGAATTGCCATTGACCGGCGACTGCAACGGTGCCCGGGTCACGACGTCAGGGGTGGCGGCTAATTGCCCTGCCTTTGACAGGTGAAGTGGATTTGTCCTCACCATACGTGCCTGCGTATCTTCAACGTCCAGCAGATGTCGGAATGACAGATCCTGCGGGTGGTAGCCCGGTGTTTCCTGGTTCACCAGGTTCCCCGCCAATATGGCACTGCGAGATGTTCTATAGGCAAGCGCCTGAGGTTGGTTACCGAGCGCCTGATCAAACTGTATGGCCATCGTAGTATCACTAACGGCCGGTACAAACCGGCAACCATTACATAAACGTCATGGAACAACGGGTTGTCCGTTATACGGCAGTTGCCCCAAAACCAGCACACTGTATATAGAAGCGATCCCATCAAAATACCACCCGGTTTTTACGTTATGGCGCGTGGATCTGCTACATTTGTGTCGTGTACTGCGCCTGCCAGGAATTGAATGATGGTCATAGAAGGAGTCGGTGATACCGGTAACCGCCCTGCGGCTGTTGCACAGCAGACGGACTCAGAGCAAAAGCGGGTAACATCAAATTCAACTACTGCTACTGCCACCTCGCGACCCGACATTGAGATCAGTGCCACAGCACTGTACCTTAGCAGTACAGAACAGGCTGCCATCGGTCAGGTGATCCACAGCGCCGCGTCTGCCGATTCTACCCAGTCACTGACCGCCATCGGTGAGACGGCCAGTGAACCGGAAACCATCGCCCATAAACTCGTGCAACTGGAGCAGCTGTTTTTTAACCGATCATGACCGAATCACTCCTTAAAACTCTGCAGGATGGCTGTACACTCCTGACCACCCTGCGCGCGCAGCTTACCCGCCAGCATAGTGCCCTTGTCAGTCGGCAGACGACACGGTTACAGCACGTGGCCGGACTGATTGAAAAAAGCCACGATTTACTGGCCTGCCATATGGCTCAGTGCCAGGATCAGCTGGCCAGACTGGGTTACAAGACACTTGTTGCCTGGCTCAATAACCCCGGCACCACACTCTCGGCGGAAGCGACCCATGAAGCGCGAAGCCTCCATCGCGAATACCTGGCCCTGGCTCTGCAGTGTCAGCAGCAACGTGACACCAACCGCTGGTTACTCGAGAAACAATCCCAGGTCTGCCAACTTTACGTGAACCAGTTAAACGGCCTGAAACGCCAGCGTTATGATGCCTTGGGCCAACGGATCAATGACCGCGCAGCACACAAACTGGTTCAGTCATAACCACCATCCCAGCGGCATACGGCCTCTTCCATCACGCGATTCAACTGGTTTCTGCGTCGTCTTTGCTGACGGCACTCTAGGCGCTGCTCGCTGACCTCTGTCTGTCGTTTCAGTCGTAATGCATCCGACCTCAGTTGCTGGCTGGTTTTCTCATTGCGATCAAGAATCCCGCCCAAATGCCGCTGCACTGCGGATACCTGGTGGCTGAAACCCAGTCCGTTGGCCAATGTCAGGCCATTGCATTTGGGTTCCGAGAAGGCACCCGGATGACTACTGTCGTCCAGCATGCGGATCAGCCGCTGATGCTGGTCACGTTCTTCAGCCAGATACCGCATCTGTACCATGAGCATCTGCTGTTGTGCCCGTCGGGTTTTGAGCCAGCGGGTCATTGTCTTTTCCTGCATGTGAACATTCCTCAGCGATTCGGGTCAACGCCTGAATCGTGTCAGGCAATGAAACGGACTCCGTCAGTCCCTGACAAATGAAACGGTTTAACTGAGGCTCCAGAGCCAGTACCTGATCCCTAACCGGATCGCTCCCCTGCGTATAGGCACCCAGCTCCATCAGTTCCCGGATTTCATGGCAACGTTCCCAGGCTCGCCGAAAAGCGACAGCCGACGCTTGATGAGCCGGACTCACCACCCGCTCCATGGCGCGACTGATAGACAGGCCAATATCAACGGCCGGGTAATGACCGCCCGCCGCCCGCTGCCGGGTAAGGTGGATATGCCCGTCCAGAATGGCACACGCCGCATCAGCCACCGGGTCTTCCTGTCGATCCCCTTCCACCAGCACGGTATAAAACGCCGTGATTGAGCCCCTGTCGCTGCAGCCATTACCGGCACGTTCCACCAATCTTGGCAACAGGCTGAACACGGACGGCGGATAGCCACGACTGGATGGTGGTTCTCCCACGGCCAGCGCAATTTCCCGCTGGGCCTGGGCGTAACGGGTCAGAGAGTCCATCAATAACAGGACATGGCAGCCTTCATCCCGAAAATGCTCCGCAATGCGGTGTCCCAGCAGGGAAGCACGAAGGCGCATGACCGGTGAGTCGTCTGCGGGTGAGGCCACCACGACCGCTTTCGCCATGCCGGCGACCCCGAGCGTGTGCTCAATAAACTCCCTGACCTCACGCCCCCGTTCACCAACCAGCACCACCACGACCACATCCGCTTCGGTATTGCGGGTCATCATCCCCAGCAACACACTTTTTCCCACACCCGTTGCGGCCAGTATGCCCAGTCGTTGCCCACGACCGGCCGTCATAAGGCCATTCAGCACCCGCACACCTACGTCCAGCGGTTGCGTAATCAAGCGCCGCAGCAAGGGATTGATCGGAGCCCCATGCAATGTGATGCGCTTGTCGCATAACAGCCCTCCCTTGCCATCCAACGGCCTTGCCATGCCATCAAGCACACGCCCAAGTAATGCCTTGCCTACCGGTATTCCCGTATCACCCGACAAAGGGAGCACCGTGTCGCCCGGCCCCAGGCCTTCACCGTACTCCATAGGCATCAGAAAAAAGCGCTGTCGGTCAAAACCGACCACTTCCGCTTCCACCTGCTGTCCGTTCCGGTTCCTGACCAGGCAGCGCTGACCGGTATTAATCTGGCAGCCTTCGGCCTCCAGCAACATGCCACGCAGACGGGTTAACCGACCCGACACCGTAATCGTAGACAGGCGTTGGAGGTTACTGCAGGCCTGTTGCAAGCCTCTCCGCGTGTTATCCCAATGTGTCATTCGCCATTGCCATTGGCGTCCGGCAGCCCGAGGCTTTTGCGCAATTCTGCAATACACACCGCGAGTCGGGCTTCAACCTGAGCATCTACTCTGCCGCCAGGGGTTGAAAGGATACAGCCACCGGCCGTGATCGCATCATCATCCGTCACCTGCCACTGGTCAGGTAACGCAAGGTTCAACGTTTCAAGGTAAACCCTGTCTTCCGGGTTCAGACGTATGGAGGCGGAATCCGTCTGGGGCAACAGACCCAAGGCATGATCCAGTAGCGCCCTGACACCATCGGGCCGGATATTCAGCTCAAGCTGAATCACCTGCTGGCAAATCAGGCGGACCACTGACACCAGTTGTTCATCCAGCTCACGTCCGCAGGCATCGCGCCACTCACTCAACTCCTGCCAACAGGCAGTCAATGCGCTATGCACCAGGTTGACCTTCGCCAGGCTTTCATGGCGGCCACTCGCTAGCCCCTGCTCATAGCCCTGACGATGACCATCTTCCTTCCCCTGTTCCAGACCCACAGAGTACCCTGCCTCACCCCCTTGTTCCCTGCCTTGAACAAAGCCCTCCCTGTAGCCATGCTCACGAGCACGACGAAGCATTCGACGTGCCTGCTGCTCATACTCAAAGGTCGACAGCGGCTGTTCAGACGCATCGGGAACAACGGGCTCCGCTGGAGTATCAATGACTGGAAACTGAAAACGAACGACAGTGGAATTTGACGGCATACACTGAAAATCACACGGGTTCAAAAAATAGGGAGAGTATAGTTAGCGTTTAGCTAATGATCCGATGTGGATTGTAAAATCCTCTCATGACTGGCTTTCTTCCAGGATTAACGGCAGGTGTAATATAAATTCAGCTCCTTCACCGACAGTCGACGTAACGGTTACGTAGCCGTTATGCTCCTCCATAATAGATCGCACAATATGCAAGCCCAACCCCATTCCTTTTCCTACCGGCTTAGTGGTAAAAAATGGATCAAAGAGTTTCTCCATGTTGTCAGCTGAAATGCCATGCCCATTATCTTGTATGATGATATTGGCTTCTGAGTCGACCCGCTGTGTTTTGACCCAGACTTTCCCCGAACCGTCTATGGCATGCGAGGCATTGACTAACAAATTAACAAGCACTTGCAGTAATTTTTGTGGAAAACCCATTATGACTAAAGGTGCTTCAAGAAAAACGTCAATTTCAACTTTATATTTCAATTCATTCTCAACCAATCCGAGGCTTTGAGTAATCAAAGCATTAATATTAACAGGCTCCATCTTCTCATTACCAAGATGCGTATAATTACCCAACCCTTTGATTATTCTCGTCACTCTGACCGTGCCATCCTGACAGGCATGTAAAATCACCTCAATATCTGAAAAAATGAATTCAAGGTCATGATCCTGATAATATTTAGCTGCTTTTTCACTTTCACCTCTCAGCATTAACGCCATACACTCGTTAACAGTAACAAAATACTCGCCAAGCATCTCTATGTTACTTTGTATATACCCAATGGGATTATTTATTTCATGCGCCATACCTGCGGCAAGTTGTCCGACAGAAGCCATTTTTTCCGCCTGAATCAGCTGCTGATTCAATTGCATCAAAGCCTTCTGATTATGCTTCCGTTCATTTATATCACTAATAGTGATTAAGTAATGGCTTTCACCAAATATTGAAATCAAACACCCCGAATACTCCACATAAGGGTGTTTTATATGAGGTGCCAACATACCCTCTTGTACACTACCGACGACACAACTTCGATCAAACCGGCCATCTTCACGGGCGAACGCGGGCAAATAATCACTCAACCTGGTGTTTAAAATATGCTCATCCGTATCAGAGAACAATTTCTCTGTCGCCATATTGATGTCTTTAATAACACCAGCCTGATCAACCAATACAATGGCATTGGGTACTGAATCCATTATCATGGTCAAGCGATTATTAGCTTCATCGGCATTATTTCGCTGCTCTTCCGCCTTATGCATCTCAACCTTAATATGCTGCGTTAAGTTCTGGATAGAACGCGCTAACTCTTTGACTTCTAACGGACCATCACGCTGAACAAACTCAACATCCTCATGTGAGATTAATTGTTGCGTGGCAATCGCCCTGATATTCTCCAAAGGTTTTACAATATTTTTACTGATCCAACGTGTACCCAACATGATCATTAAAAGATAGATCACGATTAATACGACCCCCCATACCTTGAGCTGCCTGACAGCATCTGCGAACTCAGTATCGAGTTGGTATTTCTTTTGATCAAGCCTTTCTGCCAGCTGTTCTATGGAGACGATGATAGAAGAGGTGATATCATCAGAGGTATTGATGGCGTGCAACCACGTATCATGAGAAACGGTTGAAACGGTCATCAATGAGGCAATAACCCCATCATTTTTTTAAGCTTGGACTCAATATCTCGTAATAACAACTGATCTCGCTCATTCTTTAACTCCAGGCTCTGCAAGGTGTTAACCAGGGATTTTGATTGTTCATTGATTCCCCTGGCAAGATATGACTGCTTGCCTGAAAAAAACAAATCCTGCGTTGTAAGCCAGACTTGAAACATGGTTGAAAAATGCTGGAATGTTTTCAATGACATGCCAGACTCATAACGAAAACGAGAGACCTGTTCTACTTTCTGGTATTTAGTCCAAATAAAACCAAAGATACAAACACCTATAACCAGTGTCGATACGGCAATAATCTGATTATAATTGGATATCTTCATAATATATTTAGCACGTCAATGTTTGCCTTTTAAATCAGGCTTCCATACGATCTCCGTCAGCAACAGTGTTTTTAGCGCACACCTTAAAACAACATTGGCAAGATCCTCAGCACCTCCTGCATACGCCAGCAGCTGTTCATTAGCGGAAACGCCATCATCAGCCAAATATGCCTTTAATTGTTCCAGATTCTTACCAATAAACCTGTTTTTAAACGATTGATTCTCGATCAACTTCTTTTTGGGGCTTCGACAGCGTTGAAAAGCAAAATCCACAACCCTGAAATCTTCATCAATGGCCCAGATAATTTCGACCAACCCCCACTTGCTTTGCTCTGACCGGACATGTATGTAACCAAGCTGCTGCTTGCCCTTCATTGCAACGTACAACGTGTGTTTGCCTAACTCACCAAAATGCAAGTCATTATTGGGTAGTGCTGTTTTAACCTGATGCCGGATGTCTTCATCAATCTCTCTGACAATTGACATCTGATTGGTTTTATCGGGATACAATAATTTAATCTGTGCAACAGGATCCCTTAATGAGCAGTAGGCATCAGCCAATACGCCACCACTAAAAAAAGCCAGCATGAATAGCAAGATAATCCGCATATCAATACCTGTATCTGATTTGAGTTCTGAACAGCTTCATTTCATCCAAACCATTAATATTGCTAAACTGGTGCTTGTATTCAACACTGGCTTCCCAATGTGTATCAGGCTCATAGCTGATACCAACCACACCGGTCTCATTATTGTCATCAAAACCGGACTTATCGCTATAAATATACTGGGAATACAACTTCCATGTTTCATCTAACGACAGTTTGTTTATTTCAAATAAACCATACTTTTCATTGTCATCATCCACTTCACCGGTAGCCAGCTCGGCTTTCACCCCCCAAGTGCCAATATAATATTGCATATCAACGGCAAATCGTTGCCTGTTCCTGTTATCAAGCTCACCATCATAAAATGAGAATCCTACAACCAGATTATAATGATCCAATGTACTAATACGACCCGTCACTAACGAAGAGCCATCTACGGATTTCGGATCATCCTTTCCGCCTAATGTGTAGCTGATTTTATATTCAAAATCATCATGTACCTTATTGAGCAGGATACCCCAGTCCAATTTAGTCCCGAGGTTTTCAGCATGGCCATAATCTAGCAGTTTGCCATTGGTATCATTACTGTCCTCCAAACCAAAAGGCATCGTAAAGTGACCCAGGCGGAGGTTCGGTAGCCAGCCCGGAGAAGCGGTATAATTGATATGGGCTTCCCTGACGATGATTTTTCCATCATCCGGAGAATCAAACATAAATGGTGTGGGCTTGTGATGTGACAGCTGAGTAAAATATAACTGTATTACGCTATACCCAATATCGCCGTGTTCACCGCTAAATACTTTACCTGATTACCACTGTGGCTCAGCCAGCTTGAGAAGCCTTGCTGGCATGGGGCAGGTTCGCGCAGCCATGTAACCCAGCCTTGATACCATCGCCTTCAAATCAAAGCGCCGGTTAAATCGATAACAATATTCTGCAAGGTATCGTGGCAGATGCCTGGGGTTAATATTGTGGTAACTGCCTCTCAGGGAGTTTTTGACATTCCCGATCATGGTGTTGACCCACGTAAACAACTCATTGGCCATCGATTCATGACCACCTCCTGTCACTACTGCAGTATGTGGATGTCCAGCGTCGACTATTCCCGTGAATGCGCCGAGTCCATCACTGACAACACAACAGGTATGATCCCCGAGATGTTTTTTCGCCCAGTGTTCCAACTCCTTTTTCCGGAAACTGGTGACCATACTAAAGCGCATATACAGTGGGCAGTTTTCTTCGTTGGTTTGCACGGCAGCAACAAAGGGGTGTTTGTTTGCAGAACCTCGTCCCCGTTTGCCGCCATGTTTTTCACCGCCCCAGTAGGCATCGTCCAGCTGCACATATCCCTGTAGAGGGCGGCTGTCATCCCGCTCTTTCATGACTTGCATGAGCTTGTGTTTCAGGCGCCACGCGGCGTTATAAGAAACACCAAGCTGTCTCGAAAGCTCCAGGGCTGATATGCCATTCTTGGTTTGAGTCATTAAAAACATGCCCAGAAACCAGGTGGTGAAGGGCAACTTGCTGGCTTCAAGAATGGTACCGCTGGTCAGTGATGTTTGATGGCGACAACGATTACATTGGTAAAGTTCACGGGTTTTCAGGGTGCAATACTCTCGGCAACAACACAGAGGGCATTCAAAGCCGTTCGGCCAGCGCCATTTGAAAAACTGATCGCGGCATTGCCCTTCCTGACCGTATCGCTGAAAGAATTCCACAAGGCTCATGCCTTTCTGAAACTGGATTTTGTTCCTGGCCATGACACGTCTCCTAACTCAAGGAAAACCAGTGTCGCAAGTTTAGACGGGAGAATGGCTTATGTTAGGTGGTAATCAGGATTCCTTTTGATAGAACTTTCGTAGTGCATTATACGCCTGTTTGGCGGCTAAATAATTCCATAAATATTTTTCACAAGGTGAGCTTCATAAAATCGCTTAACTAAGCGGCTAAACATTCTGTATTATACGCTATGCATTCGGAAACACCATACAACAATGTTTTTTAAAACATGACTATTCTAAAACGTCATATCAAAATAAACATCAGATAATAGATCTGCGCAGGCTGTCCGTATAACCCCATAAATTGACAACATTAATTTAGAATTCGCCAAACAATAAGTGATTACATCAAGCTTCACTTATCAATATTAATACGTCATGCATACACTCAGAAATCAATTTTAAACATACATTCAACTTTAGAAGTTCAAACTCCAGCTTAATCTCATTATCAGAACTTGCCACTAATCAAAAACCAACAAAATTTATTAGTCGCTTACCAAAGCAGCTGTACTTTGCCAGAAAGACTCATTGATCAAAAATTAAAATATACAATTGGGATTATATATCAGTACGGATAACTTTAGGCGTAGAATAATTTCGCAACATCGATACTATACGCTTAATTAAAAGGCTCTATAAAAACATGTCATTGAATCCGTATAATTTAGGATCTATACGCTTAATAATAGGTCTGTCACACGGCAATGGGCTCTTCATCCAGCACTTGCTCGATAAATACCTGAAGCTCGCCCTGTGAAAAGTATTTCTGAAATGTTTTACGGGAGGTGATCACACCATCCTTGTAGGGATTAAACCGACGAATCATGCTTTCGCTGGCTAACATCGCTGATACCACCAGCAAGCGCTGAGTCAATCGCCAAGCACCGAGTAACGCATCGACTCGCTCGTCGAGTTCCTCAATCACATTGATAACATAGCCCAGGTTCACCAGGTCAGCTTCGGCTTTAATCCCATCGGGCCGCCAGTTCGGGTCCCAACCGGTTGCCGCCACGCCATGGGCTTCCAATTCTCGCAGGTCATCGCCCCTGCCGCAGCCATAATCAAAAACACTGTAATCCCCATTAAGGTAACCATTCCTGGCCAGGCTCTTCATGGGGACCGACAATCGATCACGACTCAACGCGGTTTTGTGGCGTTCTATTACACAATCACTGTTGACCGGCTCCACCGACGCCATCCGGAATAACCGACCATCAACAAGGCTATACCCCCGCTCTGCAATCAGCGTTTCCCAGGTTTGCGAAATCCTATGATGCTGGCATTCTCATACAACCCGGCCTGTTCGCCTTCTTCCGTGATCATCCGAAACTCTTCATACGCCGGATGTTCCGGTAAAAACCATGACCTCTTTACGGTGCAGAATGGGCGGGTTATCGCTGGTGTCATAACGGGTGATACGGCAGCGTTTGTCACCAAGGTCAATACTGACGCTGTGCCGTAATTCAGGGTACGAATCTTCAAAAAAGCGGGGATAGTGCAAGAGTGTGATGCGAAACCGGTCACGATGGAGTTTGATAACATTCCAGCCATCCGGCTCGTCATTGCTGAACGAAATCTCTGCTACAGAGTCTTCAATCATTGAATGCAGGGGTTTTGATGTCTGCTCCAACGCACTTTTATGCAAATAAATGGCTTTGGGTAATCGTTTACCGACAGGCAGTTCCGCAACCAGTGTCTGAAACGTTTCAGCGTTGATAGCAGATGTCACAACAACTCTCCCCGCATAGGATGGCAGGACTCAATACTTCCGCCATCAGGCGGCCATCAAGGTAGACTGAAGATGGCACACAAATGCGTAAGACGCATTAACCAGCGTGTTAGTGATTCCAACGTATCCAGAGAAGTGTTTCGTCTATGTATGATCCCAACGCCTATTGCAGTCGACACTTCCTCTATCGAGACTTGATTGATTGCGGTGAGACCTTGCGGATATCCCAAGTCGATAATCCCGTGGAATCCCCCCAAACCTGGGAGGCCATTCGTCAGTTGGCAACAACGATTCTGGATCCTGTCGTGGAAGAATTCGGTGATATCACGCTAACTTTTGGTGTTTGCTCTTCTACCTTGGATGGCGCTATCCGCAAACGGGCCAGACAGGAAGGCCTCACGCCCGGCATAGCGCCCGAGCTCGATCAACATGCTGGGTTTGAAGTCAATCGAAAAGGAAAACGTATCTGCAATCAGGATGGGTTGGCCTGTGATTTTTTTTGTTCAAATACACCGTCTGATCAAGTCGCTGCCTGGATTGTCAGCCACTGTCCGTTTGATAAGTTGTTTTACTATGGTCGGGAGCGACCATTGCATGTGAGTGTGGGTCCGGAGGGTAGGCAACGCATTGTTCTGGTCAAACGACAAGGCCGTTTATCGATTCCGAAAGTTATCACCAAAACAGACTTTATCCGGCAATTACAAACGACGGTTATCTAGCACCTATCCCTCGCCTGGGTAACGCCATACGCCCTTCCCTTGGAGCCTTGTTCCAGTAAGCCAGCGTTTCCAGTGCATTACGCAGGTCTTCATGCCGGTGCTCAATCACTTCGCGTTTCTTCACTTCCGCGGCAGGCGCATTGGTTTTGGCCTCCATCTCCCTGGCGAATGCTTCCAGTTCTTCAGCCGTTGCGGCAGCATGTGGCCGGTTTTTCACGGCAAACAGATAAGCATTGGCTACGCCCCCACGATCAATGTCATCCTTGCAGGTATGGTTGTACGTGGTTGCATCCACGGTCTGAATGAGTGCTTCCGCCAGCGTTTTGTTCAGAAAGTGGAAAATAAAAGCCCGTCGCTGCTTTGTGTCGAGCATCGCATCCTCACGGACGTCCAGCTCCTGAGCCGTCGCATTCAAGGTGCGAGACAGGAATGCGCTGAAATCGTCGCCACCATCAGATAAACGTTGCCGTAACCCCGGTGGAAAGAAAAAGCCTTGCTGATTATCCGTCATGAGCTTGACCATCTGCGTCTGTAATGTCTTCAACGTACAGTCTTTGGCAAACGCCTGTCGCTGATTATAGAAATCTCCGTCCGCCGGCAAGGTGACCACCGTAATTTTGCCTTGTAGCCCGATATGCGCCTGAAGTTTCTCCAGGGCATGGCTTCTGTCTCCTTCGATGCCGGTACGCCGCTGACGGTTGATGTAGAGATGGTGCTCAAGCTTTCCCCGGCTTTCCAGAAAACAACGAAACTCCGGGGTTACACTGGCGCTGAATGGGACTTCCTGCCGGGTCGGCGTGCCCATGCGGATGCAGGCGACTTCTTTACCGTGTATGCGGGGACTGAACAAGACATCCGGTATATTGCCCTGCCGATAGGGATCATAATGGATACCCGCTTCGCCCGCCGCAAGATTACCCATCACATTGCGCAGGTGCTGTCCTTTACCTGCGGCGTTTTCTAAGGCTGAACGCTGGCCATGGATCAGCTGCTGGGTATGCGCCAGACGTGCCGACAGGTCACGCCCCCGATTACTGGTAAGCTGTGGCGGTAAATCTTCCCCCGAACCCGATGCCGCCTTCTGCCTGATGGCCTGAACCAGGTCGGAATGAAAAGGACTTTTCATCTGGGTGGTAAACAAGGCTCGGGAGACACCATGGAGGAAAGTCCGGGCATCCTGTCGTAAGTGATTAGAACCCTCGCCTTTCAGCAGTATCGCGTCTGCCCTTCGAAAAGCGGTAATCGCGCGTTTGTAACGCTCTCTGGGTGAAGCGGCCGGCGATCGTCCCGCAATACTTTCACCACTCAGCTCGACAAGCACCCACCAAAGGCTCTGTTGAAGACGCTGATCTCGTCCACTCAGCTCGCCCTCAATCATGCCCCACCATTGTTCAAATGCCGGCTGTACCTGAAGCGCCTGCCAGACCGTGGCTAATTTCAGCCCGTAATGACGCTGTTTCCAGGAATCATCGCCTATTGAAAACGCGCGTTGTCGCGACGGACTGGCAGATTCTACAGTCTGTACACTTCGGCTCTGCACCGGCGTACTGCGTGAAAAATGCGTTCTCACTGTTGACCAAAAGGAAAGGAATGGCCGTGCCAACCTGACTCGCCATCGCTGTATTCGTGTCATGGTCACAGGGCGGGTCTGGCTTACTTCCGCTTCAGGCGGGCTGCCAGACTCGCCGGTGCAGTTACGCTGGCTTTGCCCGGCATTTCGGTTACCGGTGATGGGGCCTTTGTCCATCCGAGCATCCTTGCTGATCGGTGCTATCCATTACTCTTTACATCGGCAGCTCCCCTTTTTCTGCGACAGATGGCCGAAGCCACTATGCTTGTGTACCGGAAACTCGAACAAGCGCTGTCAGGCAGGATGATAACGACGTGATCCGCTTTCACCTGAATGGGCAATGGCTGGAAGAATCGGCTGATCCTTCCATGACGGTATTACGCTATCTGCGTACCCGCCAGATGCTCTGTGCGGCCAAAGAGGGATGTGCATCCGGTGATTGTGGCGCTTGCTGCGTCATTATGGTGGATCAGGATGAACAGGGCGCCCTTCAATACAAAGCCATTAACAGCTGTATTGCGCTGCTGGCCAGTCTGGACGGAAAAGGTCTTATTACTGTTGAAGGTTTGAGCCATGATGACCAGTTACATCCGGTACAGCGGGCCATGGTGGATTGCCATGCATCACAGTGTGGCTTCTGCACACCGGGTATCGTCGCCTCACTCGCAGCTCTCTATCACAGTAAGAAAGGAAAGGCTGCCAATGATGATGACATCCTGACCGCGTTATCCGGCAACCTCTGCCGCTGTACCGGCTATCGGCCGATTCTGGATGCCGCCCGCACCCAGCATCAGTATCCGCCTCCCGCTGAATCAGCACCGATTTCCCTGCTGACTCAACGCTTCAACCCCATCAGTCCAGCAGTCCCCAGTCAGTCGCTTGACCCGACTGTGAACCGGGAACAGCAGCTCTTTATTCCAGAAACAGAACAGCAGCTACAGGCTCTGCTGGCGGACTATCCCGACGCCTGCCTGTGGGCCGGCGGCACTGACCTGGGACTGACGATCACTCAGTCGATGGAAACGGCGGATCACATCATTTGCCTGCACCGCATTCGCAGCCTGGGCCGCATTACAGACGACGGTGATACTGTGCAGTTTGGCGCCATGGTGACTTACAGTCAGGCGGAGTCCTGCCTACAGGCCTGTTTTCCTGCCTTTGCCCGCATTCTGCCTCGTATCGGCTCACGCCAGATCCGGAACCTGGGCACGCTGGGCGGCAACGTGGCCAATGCTTCACCGATCGGCGATACACCGCCCATCTTTCTGGCGCTGGACGCCCGGGTCAGGCTGGCTTCTGCGAACGGAACCCGGGTTATTGCCATGGACGATTTTTTTACCGGCTATCGGAAAACCGCCATTCGCCCCGGCGAATACCTGCAGGCCATCACCGTCCCCAAGCTCTCGGCTACCCAGTGGTTCACCGTGCATAAGGTAAGTAAGCGCCTGGAGGATGATATTTCTACAGTACTGATGGCGATGCGATTGAACCTTGGTACGTCAACCATTCTCGACGCTCGTGTTGCCTATGGCGGGATGGCTGCGACCCCACAGCACGCCAGATTCACTGAAACCGCACTGGCTGGCCAACCGTTAACACTCGCCAGTTTTGAACGGGCAGCTGATCAAATCCCCCGGGATTTCACCCCCCATGGACGATGTTCGCGCCTCGGCAGCCTATCGCCTCAGGGTTGCGGCCAACCTGGTGATCCGGGCGGGACTGGAGATTACAGGAGCATCGCCATGAATCAATGCAACCATGCCCCGGACACCCGACGGCAACGCCCGGCCCGAGGTGTTAGTGGCCAGCGAATTCATCATGACAGCGCCGAAAAACATGTGACCGGACAGGCGGCCTACACGGATGACATACCAGAACTGGCCAATACCCTCTTTGCCGCGGTAGGACAGAGTCAGGAAGCCCATGCACTGATCTCGACGATGGATCTCTCGCCCGTCAGGGCGGCAGCGGGTGTTGTTGCCGTCGTCACGCTGGACGATATTCCCGGTGAGCAGGACATCGGCCCGGTCTTTCCCGGTGATCCGCTGTTTGCTGACGGTACCGTGGAGTATGTTGGCCAGCCGCTGTTCGCGGTCGCTGCCACCAGTGTTGAAGCGGCTCGCAAAGCCGCCCGGCTCGCCCGTGTGGACTATGCGCCATTGCCTGCCGTACTGACCATTCCACAAGCCATCGCACAGGAGCACTTTGTCCGTCCTTCCCATTCCCTGTCGATGGGGGATGCTGAGCAGGCCATTGCCTCTGCACCGCACCAGTTGTCTGGCGAGCTGTACCTGAAAGGTCAGGAACATGTTTATCTCGAAGGCCAGATCAGCTACGCCATCCCGACGGAAGACCGGGGCATGCGAATGACGCTCTCCTCCCAGCACCCGGGTGAAATCCAGCATACGGTAGCCCGGCTGTTGGACATTCCTTTCAATCAGGTAGAAGTCGAAGTGCGCAGGATCGGCGGCGGCTTTGGTGGCAAAGAGACCCAGTCAGCAGCCTGGGCCTGCATGGCTGCCCTGCTTGCTCACAAACTGCAACGCCCTGTTAAACTTCGCCTGCCCCGTCGGGACGATATGGTGATGACCGGCAAGCGACACGATTTCCTCAGTCGCTACCGGGTCGGCTTTGATGATCAGGGAAGGGTGCTGGGTTGCCAGTTCTGGCTGGCAGGAAAATGCGGCTATTCTCCGGATCTGTCTGATGCCGTCATCGACCGCGCCATGTTCCAGGTTGAGAATGCCTACTGCCTGAATGCCGTACATGTGACTGGGCTGCGCTGCAAAACCCACACGGTATCCAACACCGCCTTCCGGGGATTCGGAGCGCCGCAGGGCACTGCCATTGTCGAATACATGCTGGATGATATCGCCCGGAAACTCCGTCGGGATCCGCTGGATATCCGCCAGATCAACCTGTTCAAGGACGGAGATCAAACCCATTATGGCCAGACAGTTGAACATATTCTGCTGCCGGCATTAATACGTGAACTGGAAACAACGTCGGACTATCGGGCCCGCAGAGAAGCGATCAGCCAGTTCAACAGTACCCATCACTACCGGAAACGTGGACTTGCGTTAACACCGGTCAAGTTCGGGGTGTCTTTCACTATTCAGTTCCTGAACCAGGCGGGCGCCCTGGTGCACCTGTTCACCGATGGCAGTATCCATCTGAATCATGGTGGCATTGAAATGGGTCAGGGGCTGATGACCAAAGTGGCCCAGGTGGTGGCCACTGAATTCCAGGTGGATCTGGATCGTATACAGATCAGCGCTGCCAACACCCACAAGGTGCCCAATGCCTCCGCAACGGCGGCATCCTCCGGTGCAGACCTGAATGGTAAGGCAGCACAGGATGCCTGCCAGACACTCAAGCATCGGCTGGTCGAATTTGCCGCCAAACATTATGAAGCCGACTCTGATTCTATTCGTTTTGTCAGTAACCATGTCCAGCTCCACAAGGATAATCGCGAGGTGTGGATCCCGTTTGAAACCCTCGTGAAAGAGGCTTACCTGAACCGCGTTTCATTATCTGCCACCGGCTTTTACCAAACCCCGAAAATTCACTACGACCGTGAAAAGGGGCGGGGACGCCCGTTCTTCTACTTTGCCCAGGGCGCCGCTTGCAGCGAAGTGGAGATCGACACACTGACCGGTGAATACACGGTACTGCGTACCGATATCCTGCACGACGTCGGCACATCGCTGAACCCAGCCATTGATATCGGTCAGATTGAAGGGGGATTCATACAGGGCATGGGCTGGGTGACCACCGAAGAACTGAGCTGGGATGACAAGGGGCACATACTGTCTGATAACCTGGCGACCTATAAAATCCCTACCGCGACGGATATCCCGAAGATCTTCAATATCAATCTGTACGACCAACCCAATGGTGAAGAGACGATTTACCATTCCAAGGCGGTGGGCGAACCGCCCCTGCTGCTTGCCCTGTCCGTCTGGCTGGCCCTGCGGGATGCGGTCGCCAGTATCGCCAACTACCGCATTAACCCGCCACTGAATATCCCGGCAACACCGGAACGGGTGCTTGATGCGGTCTTGTATCTACAGCAATGGACGGATCGTCATGACGGTTAAACGCTGGTTTGATGCCGTGCAAAACTGTGAACAGACTGGCATCGCTTATGTGCTGGCAACGATTCTCGGCACCACCGGCTCCACACCGCGCGATCCGGGCAGCAAGATGGTCATCAGCGCAGACGCAACGTTCGATACGCTGGGCGGCGGTCATCTGGAACTGGATATCACGAAAAAAGCCCGGACACTGCTGGACAACGGCATTGCTGGCAACCATTTAGAACACTTCCCCCTGGGCGCCCGGCTTGGCCAGTGCTGTGGGGGCAGCGTCACCGTATTGCTGGAAAGTTTCATTCAACCGGGATTGAACCTGTCCCTGTTTGGCGCGGGCCATGTTGCGCAGGCACTGGTGACGATCCTCGGCGGCCTGCCTGGGCCTGTGCGCTGGATTGATAACCGCCCGGACATGGTGCCTGAGACGACACCGGCCAATGTCCGATTTTTTCTGGAAGAGGATCCGGTCGACTTCGTTGAAACACTTCCGGCCAACAGCCAGGTGCTCATCCTGACCCACAGCCATGCCCTGGATTTTGAACTGGTAAAGGCAGCGCTTCAGCGTAAGGACTGTTCGTATATCGGCTGTATTGGCTCAAAAGCCAAAGCGAAGCGTTTCCAGACCCGCCTTCTGCATCAAGGATATAGCCAAACACACATTGCCCAACTGAATTGTCCTGTCGGGCACCCTGACATACCGGGAAAGCGCCCCATGGAGGTTGCTGTGTCTATTGCCGCATCATTAATTGCATTGATCAATAACAACATCAACCAGCCTGCTGAGATTCGCTCTCACGGTATTGAAATACACAAACAAATCGTTAAAACGCTGAGCTGCCAATAGTGATATTGAACCAGCCGTTAATGATCAATACCCATGTACCTAATAGATAGAAACCAATGCTTTGCTGACACCGGCTGGTTAGTTGCCGTGCGGACTGCCACGTCAAACCTCAACACCTACGGTGATAGATGCCAGAGCGATGTTTACCTTACGTGCAGAGCTTTACGGCTTGCATTTTTATTCATGATCACAGCGGCCTTTTGATAAAGCAGAAATTACCCCCGGCCTGTTTTTGGAGACCCATTCAAGCTGTAGTTTATAGTTAGCCCACGCGTTCAAGCGCTATTGGAGGAATACTCATGCCGTTTTGGAGTACCATACCATGCACCTTCAGCTCTCTGCCTACGTTTACTGATCCAGCGTACGTTTTAAAAGCCGGTGACATCGTGTTTCATGTAACGGCTGGAAAAAATGATGCTGTCAAGATTGGACACACCCTGCTTACCGCCCAAAAAAAAAACGACGTTGATGGTTCACTCAACAGCAGAGTGCGGTGTGTTTTCAAGTCATTTAAATGAAAAAAGATCCTTCATCATTTTCCGCTTTACTGGCGATAACAGCCCAAGTGACAAAGCTGCCAGGCTCGCCATGTCATGGTCCCGTGGCAATTATCTCCCAAACCAACACAAGGATTACGCCGAATTCAATGAACAGACAAGCCCTGAGGTAGGGTACACAAGCGCTCGCTGGCAATTGTATCGTGGTTACGGCGCAGCATTGGGAACCTCTACGTTTGGGAGTAGGGCCAGAGCCCGGTTATCAAAGTATCGAGGCAGACCCGATACTGCACCCAGAAATGTGAACTGTGCTGAGTTGGTCATACTGGAGGAGGAAAGTTACGGTTTTATCAAACTTGATGCCAAACATACTACGCCAGGGACGCTCGCACACTATCTGTATAACAACCCGTTTTGGCAAATCGTTAGCAGTGGCACGCCTGATGACGATGATACGGATGATCTTGATGACAGCTTTGACTTCTCACAAATGGAAAGTGGGGTCGCTCTATGATTACAGCACGGATACACGCCCTGCCGCCCTGTTTTCATCGAGGGTTCATTACCAGCACTGATAACGACGATCGGGCTCTGCGTCAGTGCTCACATCCTGGGTACTGTTGAAGCGCACCCATATTTCCAGCACATAACTGCAGAAGGAGCTTGACCCTTGCTTTACCGGCTTCCTCAGTAACACATGAGCCCATACGGTCATAGCCTCTTGGCGGTGTCATCCCTTCACTCGCAGAAAGCCAGTTCGACACTGTCAAAAACATCTGCCAGGTGTTTCTTCACCCACTCCCGCCGGTACATCCCCCAGTCACGCAGTACGTAGTAGCCGGCATTATGCTGCTGTCCTCTGAACCCGGACTCACTGGCATGGTAATCCTGCACATACTCGACCGTGATCCCCCAAGCGGGCAAACGCTTGATCGCATCCTGAAGGGTACGGCGTGGCCAGCCCGTGCGGGCTTGCAAATTAGGTACGTTGGGATGCTCCATTGTATCAATCAACCAGGCCAGGGCCAGGTGACGACAAAGGGTCGAATTCAGCGCCATGGGTTCCTCCAGGCTATCGTGCGGCAACTGTAACACGAATTCAGCGCCAGACGGTCAGCAACTGCCGCCCTTATTGTCATTTCCGCACCGCCTCTTCACGAAACCATCGTTCCGTTTTAGTATTGGCCGTTGCTGCTCATCACAATAAGAACAAGAGGCGCACCACTATGTCAGCTCAGGACACTCCCCTGCTGAATGTCGCGATTGTCGGCAGCGGCTTCTCTGGCCTTTGCATGGCCATCAAGCTGAAAGAGGCCGGCATCCATAATATTCGCATCCTGGAAAAAGCGGCCGAAGTGGGCGGCACCTGGCGGGAGAACACCTATCCCGGCGCCGCCTGTGATGTGCAGAGCCACCTCTATTCCTATTCATTTGCCGGCAAGGCGGACTGGAGCCACGTGTTTTCCGGCTGGGAAGAGATCAGAACTATATCCTCGACTGTGCAGCACGTTACGAGCTGAAGCCTCATATTCAATTCAATACAACGGTGACCGGCGCACAATTCAATGAGGAGGACGGCAGCTGGGTTATTTCTACAGCAGATGGCGAACCCGTTCATGCCCGCTGCCTCATTCTGGGGACAGGCCCCCTCCATGTACCCGCGATTCCATCCATCCCCCGGCCTGGAGAGTTTTACCGGTGAAATCTTCCATTCATCGCAGTGGAACCATGACTATGACCTGGCCGGCAAGACCGTCGCCTCCATCGGCACCGGCGGCAGCGCCATCCAGTATATGCCGGAAGTGGCGAAAAAAGCCGCAAAATTGCATGTATTCCAGCGAACCCCGGCCTGGGTGATGCCCCCGTAATGAGCGGGCTTATACCCGCCTGGAAAAAGTGCTGTTCCGCAAGGTGCCGTTTGCTCCGCAAGGCTTACCGGTCGATGCTGTACTGGATTAATGAATCCCGTGTCACCCTGATGCTGAACCCGCGAATCGCCAAACTGATGGAAGGGATGGCTCGCCTGCATCTGCGTTTCAAGGTCAAGGATCCGGTCACCCGCCAGAAACTGACGCCGGACTACACCATAGGCTGTAAGCGCATTCTTATTTCCAACCAGTACTACCCTGCCTTTAACAGGGAAAATGTGGAGCTGGTGACCGACGGTATCCAGGCCATTCGTGAAAACAGCATCGTCACGACCAATGGCGAGAAACGCCCGGTGGATGCCATCATCCTGGCACCGGATTTGTGGCTGACCCCTGCCAGTACATGAAACACTTCCCGATCACCGGCCTGAAAGGTCAGCGTCTGCTGGATACCTGGAAAGACGGCGCGGAAGCCTACCTGGGCATGAGTGTGTCCGGATTCCCCAACCTGTTCCAGATGGTTGGCCCCAATACCGGGCTGGGTCATAACTCCATGATTTTCATGATTGAATCCCAGAGTCGCTACATTGTTGATGCCATTCGGCACCCTCAAGGCCAAAGAGGCGGGATATATGGATATCCGCGCCGATATTCAGCGGGACTTTAACGTAGGGCTGCAAAAGAAACTGGTTGGGACGGTCTGGCAAAACCGGCTGCCAGAGCTGGTACAAGCGAGCGGATGGCAAGAACTTTACATTATGGCCGGGAACGACGTTCCGGTATCGGTGGGAAACACGAAAAATACAGCCGGACTGCTATGAATGGAGAACAAGTGTCCGTTCAAATGCTGAAAGTATTAAACTGGAGGCACTCACTGAGAGCTGAGAAAAGATAAAAAGAGCAACTGCCAGCACCTCGCTAAGTTGCTCGCATTTACACATGATAAACCACTTGCCTGAAGCGGCTGTTGGCACTATCCCAAACCCACTGTTCCCGTGAGATGATATTGCCATTGGGATCTCGCCTGATGGTATCAGGCCCCCATGTTGTCGATAATATGCTGCGTAGCCTTCTCCTGGCTTGTATTCAGCATCGATTGAACCTCAACATTCGCCATACATGGAAGCTGTTGATATAGCATTTGTGCACGGTATCGATCATAGGCCAAACACATTTGTAACGTTTCACTGTCAGTCGTCATGAACGATGCAGTGACAGATGGGTTCAATAGACTGGTCGCCTCGCGGTAAAAAGAAACCTCTGCCCCCGTAAGCGTCTTATGGTATGCAGGTGGATTAACACCAATATTTTCATTTATCCGCCTTACAGGTTGGTCACTTAAACTGACCGGTCTCTGACCCCAATAGGACAAACGGTAACGAGGAAGGGCCTGACGGTTTTCTTAAGGCGGTCAGACTGATCAATCGCACTCTGCCATTGCTGAATGATTTGCGCCTGCCTGTAACCGGGGTATGGATCACGAATATACGTAGTCTGAATCGCCATTATCTTTCGCCTTGAATCAGAGAACTTTGGTTGCTAATCATGTGACAACCGTATGCCTGACAAGTTCCCACAATTGAGAACCAAAGCCCTCCCGAATAGCTCTTCTCTACTCAGTTTTTCCTATCGGTATCCATTCCCTGATCAAATCAATGGGTACTATGATTTATCACAATTGCCGTTTTGACCGGTTAAGCAACACTAACACCCCCCGTTACGACTCTCCTAGCCCCAGCAACCTGAAAGTCCAGTTTTCAACCGTTTGGGTTTCCAGGCGGTGTACAACCTTGCTCATCCAGCTATCCGATAATTTTGTTTGCTGTTTTAATCGGTGCAATCCCTCCTTGCTGAGTGGGTCACCGAAAAAATATTCGCAAACCTGCTGAATGGATAAGGCATTACTCTCCCGTTCATCCAGCCACCAACGCATCCTGCACACTGACTCTGCCCGGCTGAATGACACGGGTACAACCATCCGCAGCGGCTGAGTCCCTGCATCTCTACAGAAAAGCGATCGATTCCCCAACGCTGACTGAGTTTGAAGCACGGCGACCGGGGCTGACTGACCTCAATAATGGCCTCTCCCCAACGATAAACGATCCCCCAGGCAGACAGCCTCTTCCAGCATACCTTCCGTGCTCAGGTTTTCACCCATGCCCGGTGCTCGCCAGTCATGATCCGCACCGTATTTCTGCTGCCAGTAGGCATAGTGTTCGAGTGGGTATTGGTGCAAGCGCCCGTTCTTTTCCGCCATGATGGCGACGGTCGGCACAGACATCCCCTTCCAACCCTTCCCAGGAAAGGTACAGGCTTTCTTCAACCGACACTTTATCTATGGCTGTTTGAAAGCCGTAGCGTTGTGCTACGTTGCCACGAAAAACACCTTTCAGAACCATTGCGTCTTTCACACCGTTTCCCGTTAAAACCAATGTGTTGCACTTATGAGCGTACAACCCATTACTTCATTATTTGATCCAGCAAAACCCGGGCGCGTTCCTTGTACTCCGTGTCGGTAATCACGCCATCGTCCAGGGCGGCTTTCAGTTTGAAGAGTTTTTCATCGGCGGCCTGACGCTCTTTTTCTGATTGGTTTTTCCAGGCATTCCAGGCCCGGGAAATCGCCTCAATGGAAAACGTTCCCCCTGTCACGGCGTATACGATGATCCATCCCGTCGCGCCCACTGTGCCGACCGGGGCAAAGGCCGGAACGGACAACAAGATCCCGATCGCCGTGGCGCCGGCCAGGAGGGATTTGATGAATATATTCTCTTGAATCGATTGCGGCACGAAGTTGAAGACGATACCGCGGATCTGGCTGGCGGATAGTTTCGGCATTATTGTCATGTCACTTTCAAGCTGGCGAACAGAACGTCAATCGGTGCCATGATACAACAGACCTGTCGTGAAGTGATTCACTCATATCATCAATGACAGGCCTCACGGCTTTGTGCTACTTTGCAGAAAATGGCCTGAAACCTGTTCCCCCCACCGCCCCCCTTGCCCCTTTATGCTTTCTGGATGAGCGGTTTAAATTCTGCCGTCATGAACATCATGATATCGTCGAGCTTTTTCTCGGAAATAAGATCCAAGCTCCGGTGAGCATCAAGATACGCCAGCATTAAATTGATGTCATAATTGTTCACATCACCGGGAGAACAGCTGGAAATCCCGCGCCCGGGCCTGTGCCCGCGTAACGGCTCATCGCAACACGATCTTCCCTGGATTGCACGGCCCGGTTTTTCGCGGCAAACATGGCGGCATACTTGAAATAGATTTTCCTTTGCACCAGTACTCAAAACACCGGACTCCGCCTCGGCCAACTTGATTGACTCACTGATCGCATCGGAGATTTCTTTCATCCAATGCTTGTTCTTTCTGGGTAATTTTGTCATAGCTCGATTGAATAGTCTGAACTTAATAAGGGGGTAGAAACATTTTTTTCAGTATTGCCAAGACAATCAGTAGACCACACAAGTTTTTTACCCGCCTGTGCGCTAACCACCTGCCTAAAATTCGTCTTTACCGTACTTCGCCTAAAACCAGCCGTTACCACAATGCAGAAGATTAATGGATCCACGAGATTGGTACAGTCAGTCTGACTTCATCAATGCGGGTTGGTTAACCAGTGTCGACAGAGCCAAATCTGTCCATGGCATGGCCTCGAAACACAAACGCACTCTCGGTCACTCTCCCGATTTCGCCTTTGAATTTTCCAAGAACCAGCTGGGATACATCGCCTGTTACATAATCAGGTCAAAACCGGCTCTTTAAGATTTAATCTCAACTTTACGTGCACGAGACATGATTAAATAGACATGACAATTTTCATTCACCGCAATGCACATGAATGGTTATTGAGTATTTCTATACTTATTCCCATTAACATACGCTAAAAGCCCAAAAAGCGTCACCACGAAAAGGGCGGCAAGACCCAAAACACCGAGCACCTTATTGAGCCATGAATCCCCTAACCACTGCAGGTAATGTATTTTATAGAGAGTGCGTATCATCCGCGTATCAGTTCCCGTTTGCTGAAGCGCTAATCGTGGCCAATCCACCGATATCTCAACAACCGGTATCGGTGAATAACCGGTCACCTTCCACCGTGACAATGCTTCCATAACGCTCTGGGTTCGCAGTGATAGCATCATTCACCAATGCCAACAGCTGTTGCTTTGAGGGAAGAGGTCTTTCCCCCAGGGTTTCCAGGTCAAGCTGCTGCCAATGGCCATCCTCTTGAACAATAAGATGGTATCCCCAGAATACTGCGCTTTATGGATATTTCCTGCCAACCGGCATCAGGGGTTATCGTCATCGACCCATCCATTGCGTAAAGCCTGACAGGCAGCTTTTCATAAGCCGCTTCGTAACCGGGCTTAACCAAAAAGATCACACCGGTCAGCGCCCCACAGAATTAAGGGTACCAGCATAATGATGCCGGCAAGCCGATGGACTTTCTTTGAATTCATCATGACATGCAACACTAAACGCACACTTCCAGATAGCACACATAAAAATGAGACAGCATTATTGATGTGTATGTTTTTTACATTGAAAAACGATTCACCGATCATTCAAGCGATCAGCCAGATGTTACATATTGGTACTCGTTGAAAACGCAGCGAGCACTCACGTTTGAAGCCTATTAACTCAAACAGAGTGAGTAGCAAAGGGTATGAGCAGTTACACCTGTCAGGTGCAGCTGCCCATGCCCTTCACCGATGCCAACTAACAAATACGCTACCGCCCGCCAACTATTGCCATTGTCGGAACGGCAAGGGGCTGCCGCCCTCTGTCTTGTAACGGGTGTCTCGCACCCTTGAATGAGGCCGGCATATTACCCGATAGCCGCACCACATCGAACCGGTATTTCCACAAAAACCATGCCTAATAAACAATATTGAGTCCCTTTCCCTCGTATCTGTGGGCGACAAGACCAGGCAGGCTCCATGCATGACACTTGATGTGTCACCTCAACATCGTCCAGAGGAATACAACCGTGATAAGCAATCCACAGATTGCTTCGTAGCATTCGTTTGATAACGTTTACTTTTAAGAGCAGTCAGAGCATCGCATTGATAACGATTTCTGCGATTGTGTTTTCATTCGCTTTGGCACGATCGCCAGTCGAACCTTCATACGGTAATTCATCCTTCTGTTTAACAACATTCTGGAGAACACTGCATGCTTTTTTTCCGAATTGATTTGCCTTTAAAAATAAAGAGGCAGTTTCCATATCCCGGCAATAGGGGGCGCAGGCATTATACGTTGCCAGTCGCTGCTGAATTCTCTGTGGAGCTTCCATTCTTTCCGGGTACAGATAGGCATGGTAATCATCGACGTTGAAACAGACACGTTCGGAATACTGAAAACGACTGAGGCGACAACGTTCCATCAGTCGCCGATGTAAGTCATGATCAGGCAACAACGGGTGATCAACATCCTTTTCATCAATACCCAGATCCCATGATACCCCCCCTCAAACCGCGGGCTTCAGAAATCAATACCAGTGAATTTCATATCCTCTTCTGTAACCCATACGTCGTTGCTCGCCTAACCGAACAACCTCTTTCGCACCCGCCGCAAAGAGTTCATGGAATGCCATCGCAGAACCGCTTGCTCCCATTGGCGCATAGGCAAAAAAGAAGTCTTCACTCAGACCGCCGCGCACGATTTTCCCCGTTATCACCCCAAGCCCCCAGGATTGTATTTTCATACAGGGATTTTCCAGAAAATGAGACGATATACGCAGGGTACGTTCCGGATTTGAGCAGACGATACCTTTTTCAGGAACGGGTGTTTTAATAATAATATTTTGTTCAATCGTGAATAAACACTGCTTCATCATTAAACCTTAATCAGCAAAGCTGAAACGCTGCTTGTATCGGCCATTAATGGAATAAAACGTTTGTATCACGGTTCGAAATTGCAATCAGAATATAACCTATCAGCCATGCTGGCACAAAAGACTAGCGAGAGCATGTGTTATCTTCAATGTCATGACATCAGGACTCAAAAGGCATACAAGTGTCATGCGAAGCCGGCCAGTGCCAGTCTGCACCGCTGAGGAAAGGAATCTTGCACTGCTGCCAGTCAGGACGGCACGCGTCCAGCCCCTGAAATCTCATCAATGGCCTTGGCATACAGCGCCCAGCGGCCGGGGAAGTAATCGTTTTCATCTGAGACGATATAGGCCGGAACGTACTTCAACGCCCGCGAAATAGGAGGAGCCCCTGGCACCGATAGCCTCCACCGTGTCACCGCTCACCATTGCGTCATACGCCTCAAACAAGGCCTGTACAGAGGTTGTGACGGCACGCTGAATGACCAGACTATCCGCCGCCGGCAACGCATGCAGACGCCCATCGCCATAGGCATTGAACGTGTCTCCATTCAGGTTTTTCACCACCGCGCCCGGATTTATTGAACGCATCGTGATAGACCTGTTCATAACGCGCCCACAGCCACCAGCTGCCCCGGTCACTCTCAAGGAAATCGGAACGTTCCGTCGAAAGGTCAGCAATTGGCGGGCAGTTCGCCCTGCACCGTGATCTTGCCGTCCGCCGCGCGCTGGGCCGCCACCGACTCGCATCAACGTTTTCCATCCACTGGTAGGTGCGGGTGTTCTGCAGGGATTTATTCTTGATCATGCCGTGCGACGACTCACCACGGTTGGTCACCACATGGCCAAACGCAAACAGGTCGACCAGACTGTGCAGTGCGTTAGCCTCATAGTGCAACGCCGTGATCCAATATTTCGGATCGTCTTTGGCTTTGGCGGCATTCAGCAAAGCCAGGCGGTGCATGCCGGTATACCAGGCGACACCGGCACTGGAAAAATGCCAGTCGTTGACGTTCGCGATGCGAAGCATTTCATCGCCCCACCAGCCCGCTTCCTGGTATTCATCGTTACTGGCCGTGTTGGCGGAATTATTGCCCAGGCTGCCGAAGGGGGGCACCACACCGGAACCAATGGCACGGAGGTAGGTCTCTGACGCGACCGGTTTCGGCAGTAAAAATCCTTGTAGTAGACATTGCCCCGCTCAAACTCCACATTCTGAATATCCTCGTTGGAGAGATAGCATTTGCCCGAGGTTGAACAGTGGGTGGTGCGTCTATAATCGCCGTAAATCGCCGAGAGTTCCCCTATTGAGAAGGGGGCCGCCTGACTCCCGGTATATGCAGGGACATAAAACACTTTTTCCGGCAACCGCCCTCTTTCCGGTATCCGGATCTTTTTGTTGTAATCCAGTTGCATGTAGGTATACCAGTAGCAGTTGTCCTGCACGGCAGCTTTGCTTTTGTCAAAATCATTCGTGTTATTGGTATCAAAACCCGTTGCCAGGGTCTTGGCTGCTTTCAGGAAGCCCAGGTATTCATCCGGATTCTGGTTCGCAAACAGTACCTGTGCGGGTAACACGACCGATGCGGGAATCTCCACCTCGGCAATCCCTCGGTCTGTAATCAATTTATGTTCTTCGGAATTAAAACGCCTGCGTCTGGCTGAAAAATGATACCCCTAACACCCCAATGGCAAGACATCTTTTCACTTTCACTGACAGTCGGTCCCCGTCACACTCTCCACACAACAACCAATACCGGGAACGGCTCTGTTTTTTAGGCAAACAGAAACCCAGCCGTTGAAAAACAGCTCACCTGACAAGTACTGGTGAAGGAATGGAATTACATTAATAGATAGATACGGCAAGCCTTATCTGAATAAATAACGTTCTACTTTTGTATTTTTATTATTTTATTGCCAAGCACTTTAGCGACGTGCTGATTCACAATGAAAACTAATTGATAGCTACACCCCATTTTATTGAGTTATTCATTTATTATTCTTATTTACCATTAGCTGACGATTCGCAGACATTTTATAATCATTTGCCACTTTAAAATCATAGGCACTTATACCTAAGAAGTATCAAGACTTCTAATCCTCTTTCACTGCAAAATGCCATACCAACCTTGATTAGGGAACCATCACGTAGCCAGTCAGTACATGTTTTTTACAGTCGATGTTGCTGTCTCGTGGTTAACAACTGACGATAGCCATCATTGGTCAGGGGTTAGTCAGGGCCGGTTTAATCACCGGCCCTGTTGGTCAGAAGCGTGTCGTTAATCGACCCATTCCCAGCGCTGGGTGCCATCCCCCTGTGCACTCCAGAGATGGGCATCATGGCCATTAATGCCGGGACCATATAGCGGATCCTTGATATCCAGCGCCCTGCCAGTGTTCTTCTTCAGCAGGAAGCGTTGCTGGTCATCGTAGATCCACTGCTGGTTAGTGCCCAAATGACAGTTCCACAGGATGATCTTGGTGCCCTTGCCGGTGTTTCCGCCGCTGGCATCCAGACACATATTAGGATCCAGTGCCGAATGAATCCGTCCCAGCTCATCCTGGTACCAGTACTGGGAATCCGCACCATGGCAACTCCAGGCATGGGCCTGGGTACCCGGTGAAGTGCTGCGGCCTTCCAGATCCAGGCAGGCGCCGTACTGGCTGAACTTCAGTTTGCGGTACTGGGGCTTGGGATCCATCAGCGGGTTGGAGAATTTCCAGCGCTGTGTGCCGTCCTGCTGTGCATCCCAAAGATGAGCATTCCTGCCCTGGGTGACCACCTGCGGATCTTTGATGTCCAGGGCCTTACGGGTATCCATCTTCGCCAGCAGGCGACCAAAGTTATCACGTACCCACTTCTGGTTATCCTGGCCATTACAGTTCCACAAAACGACCGGCGTCCCATTGCTGGTGCCAGCACCGGCAGCATCCACACACAGCTCAGGATTCAGGGCAGAGCGAATCTCCTGTTCCTCGGTGTAGAACCAGTACTGGGAGGCTGCAGCATGACACTGCCAGGCATGAACCGGTACACCGGGTTCAGCACGGCGATCCTCGATATCCAGACAAACACCATAGCTGGAGAAAATCAGCTGGCTGGCCGCCGTGTCCTGGGCAGGCAGTTCCGGCATACTGCGTCCATCCGGCACCCACTGACCTTCGTTGGCGCGATCATTGAAATTGATCCAGACGGCCTGGCCATTAGCGGCATCCTGCAGGCGACGGTTGTGGTATCCGCTTTTCGGCACACCAAAGGCAAAGTAATTGCCGAATTCGGTCTGACAGCTCAGCTGGCCGACATCAAACGTGCCGGTGGCACTGGTGATGCGCCAGTCGCCACTGCGCTCATCCTGGCAGGCAAAACGGTACTGCTTCGCACAGCTGTCGTCATTCCAGCGGCCGTCCGGACGTTGCACGGCACAGTCCTCACCGCTGCCGTAGTCATTGGGCTCACCACCGCCCCAGCTCCAGACATTGCTGTAGAGACGGGCATCATTGGTGGTCATCTTATCATAACCAAAGAGGCCAAAGCCGCAATCGGTCAGGGCTTTCGCCTGGTCCGCATTCAGCTTACGCCCCAGGCCGACGCCAGTGGCCAGGTTGGTCTGATCTTCATAGAGACGGGTGAGGCGCTGGTCCATCTGTTCGGCACTGGTGCCACCGAAATCACAGGTGGGATAACCGGTGAAACGGCCATCAAACACTGACTGGTTGGAACGGATAAATCCATGGTTCAACTGCTTGATCGGGTGGCCGGACGGCGCGCCATCCACCCCGATCAGTACAATTTGCTTACCCTGAGACAGAATCTCCATCGGGGTCAGCTGATCAGGAAACGCCGCACCTTCATAAGCTACCGGCAGCATCAGCTCGGTCAGCTGGCCAAAGTCGGTAAACATCTGGTCATAGCGACCATCGGCATGGTCCTCAACATAGAGCACCAACACTTCATTCCGGTTTTCCGGACGGCGCAGCCACTGGTTGATTTCGTTGGCGGCTTCACTCAGGTACTGGTCTTCCACATGGCAGAGGGTATGACACAACTTGATATTGCCACTCGGCCCGTACCACCAGGTATCAATCTCAAGCATGCGGACGCCAGCCTCAAGCTGGGCCGTCATCGTCAGGTAATGGTTGGGGTCAGACAGGTGAAGCGGATCACTCCCTTTGTAATCTGTGGCGTTGTAACTGTTATGGGTACCGGGCGACTTGAACTTGCCCAGCGGTTCCCAGAGGGTGAGTGTGCGCTGATCTTTCAGTCCCTGCTTCAGCCAGGGGTCCTGACTTTCAGCCTGGGCGGTGGCCGTCACTGCGGTCAGGGCCAGCAGTGATGCCCAATGGCGGATTGTTTTTTTCATAGGCCGTAACTTTTATTGTTATTAGGTAACCTTAACCAGTAAATACCGTCACCTGACACCCATCAAACGCCCTTGTTCGAGTTGACACTCAAAAAAGTCAGAGATGAGATTACCGCGGAGGTATTCAGGGTATATGGCAGCATAAGGAGCCTTTGTTATTGTTCTTTGGACAGACTCTTCGATCATCGGAGCATCATACTTCGATCGTTGTCGTATGAGGAGCACAATCAAAGTAGTACCATAGTCTATATATAAAAATGAATGGTGGAAATCCCCACCACACAATATTCAGCGATCAGAGATTGCCTCCACCTGTTGTTAAGCCGTCACGCTGTCAAGGTCTATCCTTTTATTGTTGAATGCTTTGATTGTCCGCAGAACAAGCAATGGTTCAGGATCCATCGTATCAGCACCCTGTTGTGGATCACTACTCAGGCATCATTGTCAGGAAAAGTTTCATGGATGGAAACGATAGCACCCGTTCAGACAACGTAGGAAGGCCACAGATTTCAGCGGCATTTCGCAACACGAGCTTTGACCGCTCATTTAATTGCCTGAAGGGTGTCAAAAAAGCCTTTTTCCGTATAGTCAATAAGATAGTGCCCAAGCTTATTCTGAATATGCTCTTGCCGGTTGATACCGAGCGGATTCGTAAAGGGTTGAGAGACAGAGGCATTCGTGTCAATGATAAACAACAGATACGCCAAATTGCCGATATCATGCAATCGAGGGTTTTTATTGGTATGGAAGATGTTCTGGGAGTGATCGGTACCGGTTACACTCTGGTGCCCACCACCTGTAGCTGCCAAATAGCAGGCATCGCCTGTGACTATCAACTACCGCAACGCGGTCGCTTTACCCCAGTCTTCTATGATCAAGACACGACAAATCAACCGCCAGCAGCCATTGTCAATGCCGGTTCACTGGATGGGCATATTGGTGGCGGCGGCCTGAATAAACTATTTGCATCGGTTGCGCCGTTTGCGGGAACACCTCACCGTAAAAGATTGTTTAAACGATCACTCAATGAACGTCTCCATGACCAAGCTGCCGGTGAGGGCCATATCACAACATATGATTTGAGCACCCGGGATTCAGGCATGAAAAGCGTGACGCTCTATAAAACGGAAAGTAACCATGCGGGTTCAGTGGCTGTTTATGAGTACAGCGAACACCCTCACGGCAACACTG
>JAPPUL010000122.1:0-87854 GCA_026874595.1 Sipunculus nudus
CCATTACGCATTACCGTGTCATCAGTGATTGGTATAACAATAACGAGGTAACTATGACATCGTCGTATGATTCCGGACTCCGCATCAATGGTCAACGGCTTTGGCAATCCTTGATGGATATGGCCGAGATTGGCGCCACTGCCGGTGGCGGTTGTAACCGGCAGGCATTGACCGATGAAGACAAGCGGGGCCGAGATCTGTTGATAAGCTGGTGTGAAGACGCCGGCTGCACGGTAGCCGTGGATGAAATGGGCAATATCTTCGCCCGCCGGGAAGGCAGGCATGAGACATTGCCGCCCGTCATTACCGGCTCGCACCTGGACACCCAGCCGACCGGCGGCAAATTTGATGGCGTCTATGGCGTGCTGGCGGGCCTGGAAGTCATGCGCACACTGCAGGAACAGGACATCCGCACTGAAGCGCCACTGGAAGTCGTGGTCTGGACCAATGAAGAAGGCGCACGGTTTTCACCAGCCATGATTGGATCCGGTGTGTGGTCCGGAGTATTTGATCGGGGATTACGCCTGGCAACGGAGCGACAAGGCCGGTATCACACTTCAACAAGCGCTGGATACCATTGGCTATAACGGTGACGTACCTGCCAAAGCACGCCCCGTAAAAGCCGCCCTGGAACTGCATATTGAACAGGGCCCCATACTGGAGCAGAAAGAGTTACAGATTGGGGGTACTGACCGGCATCCAGGGCATGTACTGGTTTGACCTTGTCATTGAAGGCCAACCCTGCCATGCAGGCCCTACACCCATGGAACAGCGCCGTGATCCGTTTATGGGACTATCCTCTATCACCCGGAAACTTTACCAACTGGCGGAAACCCATGCGCCATGGGCACGGGTCACCTTCGGTGATATTCGGGCGGAACCCGGTGCACGCAATACGGTGCCTGAACGTCTGGTCCTGGCGGTTGACCTTCGCCATCCGGATAAATCCGTGCTGGATGCCATGGAGAAGGCTTTTCGGGACATTGCTGAAAATGAATGCGGGACGGCTGGGGGCTGACACACAGCATCCATGAGGAATGGCGGTTACCACCGGTTTCCTTTGACACGCTGTGTATCAATGCGGTTCGTAAGGCTGTTGATCAACTGGACTACCCAGCCATGGAGATGGTGTCCGGTGCTGGCCACGACGCGGGCTATCTCGCCGGGGTTGCACCTACCGGCATGATCTTCGTACCCTGTGAGAAAGGGCTGTCTCACAATGAAGCAGAGCACGCGACACCGGAAGACCTGGAAGCCGGATGTAACGTGTTACTGCACGCCATGCTGGACCTGGCACAACAATGATTTTTACGCATAACACTTGAGGAACACCTGTTTGAAGACCCTTCTTGTTTACCTTGCCATGGGCATTGCACGCCTGATCGCATGGATGCCGCTATCGGTAGCTCATGCCCTTGGCGCCGGTTTCGGCTGGCTGAGCTGGCGGTTAAACAACCGCCGAACGAAAATCAGCCGAACCAACATCCAGTTGTGCTATCCACAGCTCAGCGACAGTGACCGCGAGTCACTGCTGAAGCAGAGCATGATCGAATCCGGCAAAACCCTGTTCGAAGCGGGCATGACCTGGTTCTGGCCACTGGAAAAAGTCGATCGGATGATTACACACGTCACCGGTATGGAGCATCTTCAGAAAGCGCTCGACGATGACAAGGGCATCATTCTGATTCTGCCGCATCATGGCACCTGGGAGATTCTCAATCATTTCCTGCGCCATCACCTGTACATGTACGCCATGTACAAACCGGCCAAGATCAAGGCGCTGGACCGGTGGATCTATCGCTCCAGAAGCCGGGTCAAGGTCGGTTTGATTCCCGCCAACGTTACCGGTGTCAAAACACTGCACCGTGTACTGCGGGAAAAGGCAGTTGTTGCTGTTCTTCCTGATCAGGAACCCGGCCCAAAAAGCGGCGTCTTTGCCCCCTTTCTTTGGCGAACAGGCCTGGACGGGCAAACTGGTCAACAACCTTGCCAGTACTCACCCTGCGGCATTACTGAGCATGTACGCCAGACGGCGTGATAATGGTGGTTATGAGGTCGTTATCAAACCGGCGCCAGAGACGATCAGGGATAAAGATCCCGCTATTGCTGCAACCGCGATGAACGCCTCCATCGAAGCGTGCATCAACGAATGTCCGACAATGTACCAATGGAATTACGCACGTTTCAAAACACGTCCGGAAGGCAAAGAAAAGCTCTATCGGTTCAAGCGTAAGCACCGTAAAGCACAAAAGGCCCAGGCACGGATTGCCACCTGATAGATCGAGGATAAGACGAACTTGCAAGCCGGTATCGGCCATACCCGTTTGCAGCAGCGGCAGGGATGCCGCGGGAGTGTCGCCGGGCAGGAAAGCCCGTCGACACGGGCGTAAAACGGGTATGGCCGATACCGGCATACCCGTCACTACAACACCACAGACACACTTAACGCTCGTGAATAATCACACTTTGCTGTTTCTTGGAACGTCCCAGCAAACGATCCTGAACCGCCATACCTACCGCTGAAACCACAAACGTCAGGTGCACGATGACATACCACATGATCTTGTCATCCGGCGTATTGCTGGCATTCATAAACACCCGCAGCAGGTGAATGGATGAGATGGCCACGATCGATGTCGCCAGCTTTGCCTTCAGCGAATCGGCATCCATTTTGCCCAGCCAGGCGAGTTTTTCACGCTCTACCTCACCCACTTCCAGCCGTGAGACGAAATTCTCATAGCCACTGAACATCACCATCAATGCCAATCCACTGACCAGCACCAGGTCGACCATGCCAAGGATATGGAGAATCAAATCACGTTCAGGCATTTCCAGCAGATGTGAGTACAAGAGCCACACATCCTGAAAGAACTTGATCAGGACAGCCAGCAGAATCAGCGACAGCCCAAGGTAAAGTGGCGCCAGAAGCCAGCGCGCCGCGTAAATACAGGTATCAAAAAATTTCTCTATCATGGTCCCCCACCAGAAAGCCTAAACTGGCGGGGGATAAAATACCCGATGAAACGCGGAAAAAACAGAAAAACCGGACAGCGATTCAGTCCACGTTCAGGCAAAACTCCGCTTTAACCTGTTCAATGACTCAATATCTGCCCGAGGAACAGCCGGGTTCGTTCTGATTGTGGCTGGTTGAAGAATCTGTCCGGATCATTCTCTTCAATGATCTGCCCACCATCCATGAAGATCACCCGATCAGCCACCGTCTTGGCAAACCCCATTTCATGGGTGACACACAGCATGGTCATGCCCTCTTCTGCCAACTCCACCATGACATCCAGCACTTCCTTGATCATTTCCGGATCAAGGGCAGAGGTTGGTTCATCAAACAGCATGACACTGGGATTCATGCAGAGACTGCGGGCTATGGCAACACGCTGCTGCTGCCCGCCGGATAACTGACCCGGATATTTATCGGCCTGATCGGGAATCCGGACACGTTCGAGATATTTCATCGCAATTTCATCCGCTTCCTTTTTGGGCATTTTGTGTACCCAGATCAAACCCAGTGTACAGTTCTCACGAACCGTCAGATGGGGAAACAGATTAAAGTGTTGAAAAACCATCCCCACATCTTTGCGTATGTGTTCAATATTTTTAAGGTCGTTGGTGAGCGGGACACCGCCAACCGTGATATCACCTTCCTGGTGCTCTTCCAGCCGGTTAATACAGCGAATCATGGTCGATTTGCCTGAGCCGGATGGACCACAGATAACAATCCGTTCTCCCCGACGTACGGTCAGGTTGATATCCTTCAGCACATGGAAATCACCGTACCACTTGTTAACGTTACTCAGTTCAATGACAGGCTCAGCCGTTGGTTCAACCTGTGATTCTGTTGCATCCATAGAGACATCCCCACCCTTTTTTATTCTGATTAAACTTGAGACTGTCAGCTGTTCTTATGGCCTGTATCGAGTTTACGCTCCAGTGCAAGACTGTAACGGGACATTCCAAAGCAGAAAGCCCAGAAGACAAATCCCGCAAACAGATATCCCTCTGAGGCAAATCCAAGCCATTTGGGGTCATTCAACCCCGCCTGAACAATCGCCAGCAAATCAAACAGCCCAATAATCAATACCAGACTGGTGTCTTTAAATAGGGCAACAAACGTATTCACGATTGCCGGGGATACAAATCTTCAACACTTGTGGCATAACCACCAACCCCATGCCTCGCCAGTAACCCAGACCAATAGCAGCGGCCGCTTCATACTGTCCCTTGGGAATCGCCTGCATACCGCCACGGATAACTTCCGCCAATAACGCCGCCTCAAACAGGATGAGGCCAATCATGGCTCTGACCAGTTTGTTAAGATCAATCTCTTCGGGGACAAACAACGGCAACATCACCGACGCCATGAACAGGATGGTGATCAAGGGTACGCCACGCCAGACTTCAATAAAAACGACAGATAGCGCACGAATTAATGGCATGTCACTGCGCCTTCCCAGCGCCAGCAAAATACCAGCGGGCAGTGCAAAGACCATACCGACAAGCGCCAACACCAGGGTCAACATCAGACCGCCCCAGTAATGGGTTTCAACAACGGAAAATCCGGGACCACCATAGAGCAGCCACCAGGAACTCACCGGAAATCCGGTAAGAAACCAAAGCGCCCCCCATTGCCGTGCAGGCATGCGGTCCCATAACACCCAGACGATCACAACCGTCAGCTGTACAAAAAACAGGTTGACCCGCCAAAGCTCACTGTCAGGATAAAAACCATAGATAAACTGCTGCAGACGTGAGCTAATGAACACCCAGCAGGCGCCACCACTGTCACAGTCCATGCGGCTATCACCCAGCCAGTCTGCATCTATCAACGCCCATTGAACGAAAGGCGCAAGGGTAAACCAGAGAAACGCCAGCCCTGCCAGTGTCAGCACAGTATTGACCGGCCCATCAAACAGATTGTCTCTCAACCACCCCACAATCCCTCTGCGGGCAACGGGCGCAGGCCGATCCGGCAACATTTTGTCATTCACCCTCATGCTTACTTCTCCACCAACGCCATTTTACGGTTGTAGAGATTCATCAATAGCGACACCAGCAGGCTCATCATGAGATAAACAGCCATGGTCATGCCGATGATTTCTATGGCCTGTCCGGTTTGATTCAGCGTTGTCCCCATAAACACACTGACCATATCCGGATAACCAATAGCCGTTGCCAGGGATGAGTTCTTGATCAGGTTCATGTAGTGGGTAGACAGTGGCGGAATAATCACCCGCATGGCCTGGGGAATAATCACCAGCCGCAACGTTCGCCCCCGCGAAAGCCCCAGCGCATGGGCCGCTTCAGTTTGCCCCTTGTTGACCGCTTCAATACCGGAACGGACATTTTCAGCAATATACGACGCGGTATAGAAAACAAGCCCCAGCAGCAATGCCATCAATTCCGGCAAGACAGTGATTCCGCCCCGAAAGTTAAACCCTTTCAGTTGCGGAGACTCCCACACCACAATGTTTTGTCCGAATAGCATGACAAGCGCAGGTAAACCCAACAGCAGGGCAATGGACACAAGTGCAACAGGCAACGTCTGTCCTGTCTGACGCTGACGGCACCGACTCCAGAATACCAGCAGAATACTGGCAGCTATTGCCAGGAACAGCGCGGCAGCCAACCAGGCGGCTCCCGACTGAAACAGTGGTTCAGGGACATACAAACCCCGAACATTGAGAAACATACTTTCCCCTAATGACAGGCTTTGTCGTGGTGATGGCAGGATTCGCAATACCGCAAAATACCAGAACATGATTTGCAGCAGGACGGGAATATTGCGAAAAATCTCGATATAGGCACCACAGAGGCGGGAAACCAACCAGTTGCCCGACAATCGCCCAACACCGACAAGAAACCAACGACTGTCGAAAGGATAATGCCCAAAATAGAAACCAGAATGGTATTGAGCAGACCCACAATAAACGTACGACCAAAGCTATGGGATTCATCAAAATCAATCAGGGTTTGCGTAATGCCAAAACCTGCGGATTGATCCAGAAAATCAAACCCGGTTGTAATCCCACGTTTTTCAAGGTTGGTGACCGTATTATCAACAATCACAATCACCATGAAAACGACAACTGCCGCCACGATCACCTGAAACAACAGGGCGCGTTTATCGGGATCATTCCAGAAACGGGTTTTCATGTTGTTATGGGAAGCTTTTACACCCATTCCTGCTCCCTCTTGAAATAGCTGCTAGGCAATATTGGTTCTATCCGAAAGCGACGAGCGACACAGGTCAAAAGAACAATCCGCTGTCGCATTATTATTGTTATTCATTACCACTGACTCAGCATAACCTGACGACAGCAATGACGTTGCTGCCAGCGGAGGTGTCACTCTGCAGCAGCGGCAAGGACTGCCGCGGTAGCTCCGCAGGGTCAGGAAGACCCTGCGGAGCGGCGAAAGCGTGACACCTCCGCTGGCGGCTTCCCGGTAGCCCGACTAAACGGAAACCACCGGATACCTCGACTTACCGGAAAGGCGGTGCATAAAGAATCCCACCCTGGTTCCAGAGCGCGTTGATTCCCCGGGCCACCTTCAGGGGTGATTTATCCCCCACATTCCGTTCAAAAATTTCGCCGTAATTACCCACCTGCTTCACGATCTGATAGGCCCAGTCATCAGACAGTCCCAGTCCTTTGCCGCCGGGGCCATCGGAGCCCATAAACCGGGCAACTGCCGGGTTGGTGGATTTCTGCATCTTGTCGACATTCATGGAATTGATACCGAGCTCCTCGGCATTGACCAGTGCGAAGAGGGTCCATTTCACGATATTAAGCCACTGATCATCGCCCTGCCGTACGACCGGCCCCAGTGGCTCTTTGGAAATCACTTCTGGCAGAACAACAGCACTGGCAGGCTTTGCCAGACGCAAACGCTGACCATAGAGACCTGACTGGTCAGCGGTCAGCACATCACAACGCCCCGATCAAACCCTTTTACGGTCTGGTCAGCGGTATCATAATTGACGGCCTCATATTCCATCCCGTGCTGACGGAAATAATCCGCCAGGTTCAATTCGGTGGTACTGCCAGAAAGGACACAAACGGCCGCACCATCCAATTCACGGACGCTCCTTACTCCCAGGCTTTTACTAACCATAAAGCCCTGTCCGTCATAATAGGCAACACCCGCAAAATTCAGACCAAGAGTATTATCGCGGGTCTGAGTCCAGGTGGTGTTACGGGACAGTACATCAATCTCGCCGGATTGCAGGGCAGTGAATCGCTCCTTTGAGGTCAGCGGGGTATAACGAACCTTGCTCTTGTCACCAAGTACCGCTGCAGCTATTGACTGACAAACCTCGACATCCAGACCTGACCAGTTGCCTTTCTCATCCAGCGCAGAAAACCAGGCAACCCGGTATTCACGCCACACTGCAGATAGCCACGCTCTTTTACAGATTCCAGTGTTGAGGCGCCCATCGCCATGGTGGATATTGAGCCCAGAGCAAGGGCAGCACCGGCCAACCATGAACGGCGTCGGCTTTTGACAGGGGTGCGATCAATGTTTGCTTTCATGTCCCATTCCTGTGTTTTTCTTGTTGTGTTCTTTTTCAGCATGTCCGTAATGCAAGTTACAGGCCAGACAACTTTCTTAATCATGGTGACCTTGTCGCTACCTTACCGGAACGGCGGCGCGTATAAAATCCCCCCGTCTCGCCATAGCGCATTGAGACTCCGATCCATTAACAAAGGTGAAAGAATCCCCAGATTTCGCTCGAATATTTCTCCATAATTGCCGACTTGACCAATGACCTGCCCGGTCCAGTCCTTCGGTAGCCCCATGCTGTCAGCCGGTATCGACATTTCAAGGAAACGTTCCACAGCCGGACCACGCGGACGCTGTGCAATTGTTTTCTTCGCCAACCCCAGCTCCTCACCATTGATTAACGCAGCCAGTGTCCAGCGCACAATATTGAACCACTGGTCATCGCCCTGCCGGACAACCGGCCCCAACGGTTCCTTGGAAATCATATCGGGTAAGACAACCGCCTCTGTGGGCTTTTTCAGGCGTAAACGAAGGGCATAGAGTTGCGACTGATCGGATGTGACGACATCACACCGCCCATCCCTGAACGCACTGGCAACCGCATCATAGTTTTTCATGACAACCGGACGGTAGGTTTGCCCCTGTTGCTGAAACCAGTCAGCCAAGTTCAGTTCAGTGGTTGTTCCTGCGATCACGCAAATTGAGGCATCATCCAGTTCGGTCGCACGTCGGATTCGTTGCTTTTTCCAGACCAGGAATCCCTGACCATCGTGGTAACTGATACCCGCAAAGTCCAAACCCAGCGCAGTATCACGGGAAAGTGTCCAAGTGGTATTTCGGGAAAGCAGGTCAATAGCGCCAGACTGCAAGGCGGTGAAACGCTCCTGCGCATCCAGTGGAATAAAACGTACGGCATCGGCATCCCTTAAAGCAGCCGCTGCGACAGCACGACAGAAATCCACATCAAATCCCTGCCACTGTCCCTGATCATCCTGCGAGGCAAACCCCGGCAAACCCGGATGAACACCACAGCGCAGGAAACCCCGTTCCTTGACTGTCGCCAGCGTGCCAGACCATACGGTGAGCGGTGTCAGGATCAAAAATACCAGGGCTGCAATACGATACCAAAACGGAATCATGGGCGTGTTGTCTTTTTTATTTTTGGTTTTTTGCACAGCTGCCAACCTTAGCGTTTTTTTCGCATTATGAAGCAATCCACGTTGCCTCCCTCTGTCCTGATTTCCCTCGGGAACTGCCGGGATATAATCCCGAAAAGCTGTGATACACTCCATGCCGCCGCACATTGAACAATAACGGTATGACACCCTATGGCAGAAACCTCCCGTTCCCCGATCCTGATTACCGGCGGAGCCCGTCGACTGGGCCTGTACAACGCACGGGCACTGAAACGGGGCGGCCATCCCGTCATCATCACGTACCGGACAGAGAACGATGAACTGGAGGCATTGCAACAGGAAGGCATACACACTATAAAGGCGGATTTTTCCAGCAACGAGAATATCCTGGCTTTTATTGGCAGGATCCAACAGGAAACTGACAGCCTGCGCGCCATCATCCACAATGCGTCCGACTTCACACCTGACGTTGATTCACCGCTGGATACCGATACCCTGGCCTCACTGTTCCAGGTCCATATGATGGCGCCATGGCTGATCAACCGGGGTTTGAGACCTTTGCTTGAGAACTGCGACAGTGGAACAGCCGACATTATCCACATGACAGACCACAACACCCGCCATGGAAGTGCGACACACGCCGCCTATTCAGCCACCAAGGCGGGTCTGGAGAATATGACAGCATCCATGGCTCGACTGTTTGCCCCGACCATCAAGGTCAATGCCATCGCCCCCTACCTGATCATCATGAACGAGCAGGACCGGGAAGGCCGAAAAGGCCGGGCGTCTGCAGACACCTCCCATGGGTCTCGCGCCCGGGGAACAGGTCATCTACCAGACTGTTCGTTTTCTGCTGGATAATCCCTACATCACCGGCGCAACCATTCCTGTTGACGGCGGCATGAATCTCACCCATCTCCCGCTTCCGACAACCTACAACCTCATGGATTCAGAATGATTGATAACCTGACCGAACACTACCGCAACATCCTACACTCACTGGGCGAAGACCTGGAGCGCGATGGTCTGCGTAACACCCCACAACGTGCGGCCCAAAGCCATGGCGTTCCTGACCCGGGGTTATCACCAGGATCTTCATGAAATCGTCAATGGTGCGATCTTTGAATCCCGCAATGATGAAATGGTGGTCGTAAAGGATATTGAGCTGTACTCCCTGTGCGAGCATCACCTGTTGCCGTTTATCGGCAAGTGCCATGTCGCCTACCTGCCGAACGGCAAGGTGCTGGGCCTGTCAAAGTTTGCTCGCATTGTGGACATGTTTGCCCGCCGCCTGCAGATCCAGGAAAACATGTCCCAACAGATTGCTGAAGCGGTGATGGAAGTGACCAGTGCACGTGGCGTGGCGGTTGTCATTGAAGCCAAGCACATGTGCATGATGATGCGTGGTGTTGAAAAACAGAATTCGTCCATGACGTCATCCGTGATGCTGGGCGATTTCCGAACCAACCTCCCCACCCGGGAAGAGTTTCTCCGCCATATCAGCTCATAAGGTAACGGATAACACTACTCTAGCCAGTGCCGGAATTAACGGCACTGGACAACCACGTTAAATAAGAATTTAGCTTATTATTTTTTATGACACTCCGTCTTCCTGACACTTAACTTCAACAAGAAAAATCTAAAACACTAACTTTTAATAGCCACCAAAAAATAAAAAGATCCAAAAAAAATAACAATAACAATAACAATAACAATAACAATTAATATTTAACCACCAAATCTGACCACATTGTTATATTAACATTTTAAGATAAACTCTTCTTTCAGCAAAGAAACATTAAAATCAGAAAACCAACCAATAGACTCTCCTCATCGCAAAAATAAATTATTGAACTTTCACCAAAAACCATAGCCTAAAGCGGTGCATGAAATAGTTCAAACTGTTATTAGAGGAGTATTCATTATGAAAGTACAAGGAAAACAGAATTCAACCGTTATTCCTGGCAATTCACAGCAGCACCACAAAATCACAAGAGAAGCTTTTTTACGACTTATATCTCTATCGAAGCAACCTGTTGATTCTGCCACCTGCTCTAGAAAACAATATGATTGCGATGACAGTCAACAGCAGTCAAAATATGAAAGAGCAGTACATACAGTAACAGAAGGTGTATCAAACCTCGTATTAGCATCCGATCAACAATCACCATCATCAGCAATTGATAGAGTCGACTTAGAGAGTCAGCAATGCTATGGCATGTTAAGAGACGAACTAATATTAAAGAGCTTATTCATGAGATTATTCTATGCATCCCATCCTAGCCAACTCGACAATGAAGATATACCGAGCAATGTATTTTTCGAATGGGTTGGAAATACTAAAATTTCCGAAAAGAATTTGAGAAATATCCAGCACTTTAAAGCGTTATCAAAATTCAACGGCATCAACGTTAAGGTTTTGGTTGATAACCCCATGACTATCGCAATAACCGAAGCTAAAATGGATGCTATGACCGGCATGATCGAAACCATAACCGTCGATCAATTATATAAGGATTTTCATAGCGCCTTGATAGAAGCGGGCTGTCCCGACGCAAACGAAATATTCAAAGAGTTTGTTAATAGAACCGAGCGACACCGTATTGGGCTATGTAATCAAGCACTTCGAAGTGATTATTTCCGCCTTGCCTTAATGTATACCTATGGTGGTATGCATAGCGATATCGCTGTACCAATGGAAGACTTTGATCCGAAGCGCGGATCTGTAGAGTGGCCATTAATACCATTAAAAGGAAAGAACGGACTTCTTATGAGAATCCATGAAATGGATATACCTTTGCCAACTGGTGCTGTTCAAAAAATCCCTTGCCCATCAAACAATCTGATGGCCTCTTCAAGGCAAAATCCAATGATTCTATCTATGCTTACTTACATGCTTAAACAAGAAGGCATTTTGGAAAAGGGGAATATGTCTGAAACAAGTGTAAAAACGATTTCTAATCAACCATACAAAATTAATGATCATGATATGATGCGCTTATATCAATGTAAAAAAACTCATGCGATACGTTTTTTTACAAACTTCACATTAAGCCTAACTCGTAATGCGGTAAAGCATCAACTTGCCCTCCAACTGCAAACAAATATTGAGAACATCCCCGACTTTTTCATTGAGCAGCACATAGATATTGCCAAGCCTCAAATTGAACAAAAATGCACTGAAGAGATTAGTAGAGAAGATAGATTAGCAAGATGCTCTGTCAGATTCATCGCCGTTTCAAAAACCTTGGGAGGCGGCGGAGATACTATTAAGGAATTTTGGGGGCCAAACAAACTATACAAAGATGGATTAGCTTTCGCCACTGAATCGGGTTTTCCTTTCCCAAAGCATGCCCCTGCGATTGCCAACATGCAAGAAAGGCGAAATCTTGCCAATCTTACTATCGGCGGAGATGGAAGTTGGTTTGGAACTATACCAAACCCAAAATATGTTGATGATCTTGAAATAAAGCATTAATTAACATTTGCACTTCTAACTCCGGTGGACTTACAACAGCCAATAGTCTTACCGGAGTTAGAAACTGCTATTTATTCACTAAAAACTTACATCATATTTTCAAAGCAATCTAATTATTTCACAATCTAACATCAACATTCGAATTTACGATAGTGTTGAATGAGATAATCAATTCCTAACCCCTGCAGTATTATTCTGAAGTGCCTGGGTTGCACTCTGAATGTAAGCTTCTAGCTGTTTCTGCATTTTTTCCTCCACAGTCTCATCCTGTATCGCCACGGCCTGTGGATGGCTACCCAAATGATAACGGTATAACCGATTGCCAAATCCCGGTGTCAATACCAGCGCCAGATCACCTTCGACAATCGCTGCCATCTGACTGCCACCCGACGGCTTGATCACACCAAGCCCCGGCGCAGACAGAGGCAGACTTAACAAATCTCGCCCCCAGCACTGGTGCTGCTGTTGCTCGCCAAAGCGCCCCATAATTGTTGGCACAACATCCACCTGGGTACCGACCGTTGTCCGTTCACTACCAAACTGCGCCTGAATCCCCGGCGCGATCATCAGCATGGGCACATAGAATCGCAATAAATCGATGTCGGTCAGCTGCAACGGGGATGAAAACCCATGATCGCCAACAATCACGAAAAGGGTCTCATTAAACCAGGGGTAGGTGCGTGCCGAACGGAAGAAGCGCCCCAACGCCCAGTCCGAATAACGCATCGCAGTCAAATGTTCATTCTGCTCCCCCTGACCGGTCACCGGTGATACCGGCAGGGGCTCCGGCAATGCATAAGGCGTATGATTCGACAGCGTCTGCACAAGGGCATAGAACGGCCTGTCCTCAGGCATGTTTGCCAACTCTTCAAGGGCGCGATCAAACACATCCTGGTCTGAAACTCCCCAAGTTTTATCAATAAACACAGGGTCGATAAAATCATCTCGACCAATAAACGTCGTCATGCCCTGGTTACGGAAGAAGCCGAACTGGTTATCCCAGGCAAAGTCACCGTTATACACATAAACATCACGATATCCTCTCGCCGCAAGAAGCCTGGGCAACCCTGAAAACTGGTGAGCCCCTTCCGGTTGCTGCATCAGGTATTCATAACCCGGAAGATTGGGGAAACAGGCCATGGTGGCGAACATGCCCTGATGGGTATGCGTGCCGTTCGAAAAAAAGCGTGTAAATAACACGCCCTCTTCCGTCAACGTATCAAAATTGGGCGTAATATCCTCTGGTCCACCCAGCGCCCCGACAAAGCGCCCGGCAAAACTCTCCATGAGAATAATCACCACGTTACGGATTCCAGGCATCATACCGGCAGTCGGTGGCTGAGTGATTCGTCGAATGACAGCCGCTTCAGTATCAATGAGTTGATCACCACGCGCCAGCAGCATATCCCGCGTCAACGTTATCGCCTCAGAGTCCGGCATAAGCCCCACCCAGGCATGCTCACCAGAATGGCTGAAATGCTGAAGGGTCGCCTGGCTCAGCGTAAAGACCCCGTTCAACGCCAGCTGGTTGGCAAACAGTGATTCTCCCTGGAAAGCATCGCCCCATCGCAACGGCGGCCCACTGCGAAACGTTCCCCTTGCCAGAGCCAGGTCAATCAAAAAGACACAGGCAAAGGCCATCAGTCGTGTCGCCAGTAGATGCGTTCTTTGCTGCGTCGGTTTTTCACTATAAAACCGGGTTCGCCTGTCAATCCACCGAAACAGGGAAAACAATAACAGCGTGAGTACCAGCCAACCCAGCAGATAACGCAATACAGGAAATCCATGCCATAACATGCTCATGACAGTGGCAGGATCTTCCTTAAGGTACTGAAATACCAGATTGTTCAGGCGTTGATGAAACTCCCGATAAAAATCCAGTTCCAGCAGCCCCAGGAAAACACTGAGGCTTGACCACAGCGTGAGCCACACACTGTAAAATCGTCTCGCATTCAGTGTCACGGGCAATAATGTGCCCAACACCAGTGGCAGACAGATGATCGCTATCACTCGCAGATCAAAACGCACCCCCGTGATAAAGGCGTGCTGCCAGTCCGAAAGTCCCATACCTGTGGCAAGATCCATGTTATAAAGCAGCAACAGCAGCCGTAACAGCCCAAACAGCACCATCAGAATCAACAGACTGAACAATAGAAACAGCACATGCGCAGACAGGGATAAAGGTCGTTGATACGACGAGTGCCAACGTGTCATGGGAAAGGCTTCCAGATCAGGAATCAGTGTTGGCAGAGGCAGTCCTATTCTTCTCTGATCAGCTCCAGAATCCGGTTTCTGCCCTGCTCTGCCACCAACATGCGTCGCTCACCGGCTTCAATAATAGTCTGTGCACTGCGTAGATGACTGGCGATAACGGATATTTCGCCACCAGCAAACAACAGCACCCGGGCATGGGCTGTGGCATCTTCGGTAATCCAGAGTCCTTCAGGGGTACACAGCAGATAGTTCGGCTTCTTAAGTCCTTCAATCACCGGTTCCGGTGGATTGATTTCATTAAACCGATAGACCTTACCCTGCTTTTTTTCAGAAAAGTACAGCGTTCCATCCGGACACAGGGTAATCCCCTCCATGCCTTCACCGTCGGCATAGAGGACATCGAGTCGTTTCGTAGTATGGTCGTAGCGCAGCAAGCGCCCCCCCTTGCGGTCTTCAACGGTATAAAGGTAGCGATTCTCCCAGGCTGCCAGGGCTTCTACGGCGTTACCTGTAAACAGTTCTTCAACCTTACCCTGGCGATACCACAGGACAGGCGCAATACCACTTTCCTGTCCTACGGCGATGCCATCACCAAAAGCCACCAGACCATCGGGCTTACCCAGGTTCCCGAGTAACAACTGACGTTCACCATTTTTCTGGATATGCAGCAGTGTGCCACGGGGAGGATAAAATTCCTGCGTGGCATACAAGCCGTCATCAGGATGCAGTGCCAGAGCCGAGACCCGGGGGACATTGTCAACCCAGGTACGGGCAATCCATCCCTGTAAGGTTATGACGGGGAAGTAACGCACATAGAAACTCACCAGTAACGCCGTCAGCAGAATCACCAGCACAAACAGCCAGACCGACAACGCAAATCTGCTTGCCCACCACTTCATCGTCATACTATCCGGAATAAAGGGGTTTCAACGGATATCGCACGTCTCCACGCTATAACGACACAGGTCAAACAAGTGTTGATAGCACCTGTTTGACCTGTGTCGTTTTATGAAGGGAAGTAAAGATCTAAACGGTAACTACTGCCAATCTAAAATGACCTTACCGGACTGACCGCTGGCCATTACCTCAAACGCCTTGGCGTAATCATCCACAGGAAAGTGATGCGTTATGACCGGTTCGATCGCCAGTCCAGACTGCAACATAGTCGCCATCTTGTACCAGGTTTCGAACATTTCCCGGCCATAGATCCCCTTGATCACCAGTCCCTTGAAAATCACCTGATTCCAGTCGATCGTGGTATCGGCAGATGGGATACCCAGCAACGCCACCTTGCCGCCATGGTTCATTTTTTCGAGCATTTGCTCAAACGCCGCACCATTACCCGACATCTCCAATCCGACATCAAACCCTTCCACCATGCCCAGTTCGTTCATGACATCATCCAGCGATTCTTTCATGACGTTGACGGCACGGGTCACACCAATCTTTTCTGCAAGACCGAGCCGGTAGTCATTCACATCCGTGATCACCACATGCCGCGCGCCGACATGACGGGCAATGGCTGCACCCATAATGCCAATGGGGCCGGCACCGGTCACCAGGACATCCTCACCCACCATGTCAAACGACAGTGCGGTATGCACGGCATTGCCATAGGGATCAAAAATCGACGCCAGGTCATCGCTGATATCATCAGGAATCGGGAAGGCATTCACGGCAGGAATGCACAGGTATTCAGCAAATGCGCCCTGGCGGTTGACACCCACCCCAATGGTATTGCGACACAGGTGGCGCCTACCTGCCCGGCAGTTCCGGCAGTACCCGCAGACCAGGTGTCCCTCACCCGAGACCCGATCACCTTTGCTGAAACCTCGAACGCCCTCGCCCATCTCAACAATTTCACCGACAAACTCATGGCCGGTGGTCATGCCCAGCGGCACGGTTTTCTGTGACCATTCATCCCAGTTGTAGATATGGATATCGGTACCGCAAATCGCGGTCTTACGGATCCTGATCAATACATCGTTATAACCGACTTCCGGGACGGGTTTGTCATCCATCCAGATGCCTTTTTCCGGCTTCAGCTTTGCCAGCGTTCTCATGACGGCCACCTGCTACGACTGTATTGATTATTGAATAAGGCCCAGTTCTCGCCCGACTTTAGCAAAGGCCGTGATGGCTTTGTCCATGTGCTCCCGGTCATGGGCAGCCGACATCTGGGTACGAATTCGCGCCTTGCCTTCCGGCACCACGGGGAAGGAGAAACCAATGACATAGATGCCTTCTTCCAGCATCCGGTCTGCAAACTGTTTCGCCAGTGCTGCATCGCCGATCATAACCGGGATAATAGGGTGATCCTTGCCTGCCAACGTGAAGTCCAGCTTTTCCATTTCAGTGCGGAAGTAGTGGCTGTTGTCATTCACCTTCTGCCGTAATTCCCCTCCCGCTTCCAGCATGTCGAGCACACGAATGGAGGCCGCTGCAATCACCGGACAAAGGGTATTGGAGAAAAGATAAGGACGGGATCGGTTACGCAACCATTCGACGACGGGCTTGCGGGCGCAGACATAACCGCCGGAGGCTCCGCCCAGCGCCTTGCCCAGGGTACCGGTCAAAATATCCACCCGCCCCATGACATCATTGTATTCGTGTGTACCACGGCCATGTTCACCAATAAAGCCGGTCGCATGGCAGTCATCCACCATTACCATGGCGCCATACTGATCCGCCAGCTCACAAATCCCCTTGAGATTGGCAATAATGCCATCCATGGAAAAGACACCATCTGTGGCAATCAACTTGTGCCGCGCACCATTGGCATCAGCCTCCTTCAGACGGGCTTCCAGTTCTGCCATGTCATTGTTGGCATAACGGTATCGCTGTGCCTTGCTGAGACGGATGCCATCAATAATGCTGGCATGGTTCAGGGCATCGCTGATAATGGCATCTTCCGGTCCCAGCAGCGTTTCAAACAGGCCGCCATTGGCATCAAAACAGGAGGAGTAAAGAATCGTATCCTCCATCCCGAGGAAATCCGATATACGCTGTTCAAGTGTTTTATGAATCGAGTGGGTGCCACAGATAAAACGTACGGAGGCCATGCCATAGCCATACTTTTCCAGAGCCGCTTTGCCTTCCTCTATCAGCTCAGGCGCATTCGCCAAACCAAGATAGTTGTTGGCACAGAAATTAATCACCTCCGCGCCACCAGTGACCTGAATGTCAGCCTGCTGCTGGGAAGTGATTATCCGTTCATCCTTATAAAGTCCTTTTTGTTTTAACTCATTCAACTGCTCTGATAATTGTTCATAAAAAGCATTACTCATATAACCTACCTTCCTTAAACTGAAAAACGAAAACATTAATTAAACATTAGTTACTATTTGTCTAGACAGAGGTAAACGATAGTTTCAACATGCTTAGTCAACATGGAAGTCTGACACTGAAAATATAGACAAAAGTATTAAAAACAGTTTTTTTAAAACTATTCCTCTAACAAAACCTCTAAAGAGAGGTAACAAATAATTGGACATTCACTGTAGATAAACATTCTATAGAGGAGTTAATGGATTATGAAAGTACAAGAGACCAGCCCTGGCTACGATACGGCGGATTACCATCTCCCAGAGTATCCAACCAAAGGGGTCATGGGATTGCATGCCTGTAACCTTACAGAAGAGACTACTACCACAATGCCTGCTCCTGATGCCGAATTCCCAAAAATCGATCCATAAGGTATTGATACACTCAAGGTAGAAAGTATCAATAAAAGAAAAACCCCTGAAATCCTTTTTGCATTAGGTGTTATCTTGGCTCTTGCAGGTTGTGCAATCGGTATAGCCTTTAGCTTCATCCTTATACCGATACTCATTCCTTTCATGGTTCTAGATCTTGGCGCCGGAGCCGTATTCTTTGAAGGGGCCTTTGTTGCCAAAGATGAACAGTCTCAAGGCCTCCTCAGGATTCTCAGCACAAAGGAGAACACTACCAATGCCTCAGACGCTCTGCAAAATTCTCCGGTTGTTTCAGCAGGAACCGACAAGTGTGCAGAAGTACGCATAATCAACAACTACACTCGCTAGCTCCACCGACATATCCCGGTTCGCCAACCATATACCCTGATTCGCCTCCAGGAGCTTTGTATAACAATAGTGTGTAGTATATCCCGAAAAGGCAGAACAACCCCTTTCTGGATAGTATGTCATCACTCTGACCGACAAACCGAGCTTTCTGAACCAGAACAAGATCCGGGACACCATAGAAAGTCAGACCGCAATTATTGCCATTCCACCTCATAATCATCACATTATAAAAAACACTACGTAAAGATAATCATCCGAGATGACATATCATTCGATTCCACAAATATGCTTCACTGTTTTTCCAAAAAACATAAAAAACCAATCAAGACAACCCTGCAATTATTACTAACAACAGCAACTTTCACTTATCTGACCTGTCAATATGAATACAAGCCTCTTAGCCAAAAGCAAGGCTTATTATAAAACAGCATGGAGAGTGCATGATGCAGCAAGGAATCCCTAACATATCCAAAAAACCATATGGAAGCCCCCGTCCCTGTTATGAAGAGCATATGCAATCAGGTCATCTGTCATTTATAAAAGAAACCAGTCCTGAAGCTCAGTATTCACACCGTTTCTCAGATTCTTTTTATACGTATGACGTTGAACACGGCACTATTTTAAATGAGAGGAAAATAGAAATAGCGGATGTAACCTGGTTCTTGACCGGTTATATTACGACTATGGGAGCTTACGTGGCCTCTTTGGTGACAGTTGTATCATTTACATTGACGCCGTTGTACTTTCTGAGCATACCCATTTGTGCCGCAGTCATACTCGTAAGCGCTGTCGTTTTCCATTTCTACATCACGTCTGAAAGCAGCCAGCAACATGCAAAACAGGTATTATGTCCAAAAACGCAGGAGCAGGCAGAGGCTCTCCAATGCGAAGCTGTAGTAGTCTGCAGGAAAAAACAAGCAGAAATTAATGATTTACAGGCCATTAATAAGTCGCTCAAAGATGATATGCGCAGCGTTTTGGATAGTGACACATGCCAGTCGGATAGTAAGTGTAAAGACGTTGCCATGAGCCGTTCTGATCTTGAAACCCAATATGCAGCATTACTTCATTCATATTTAGTCAATAGAGATACAATTCAAGCATTACAATCATCATTAATGAATCTTGAGGATATGTACCAGCTCTCAACTGAAACCGATAGTACGGGAAAAATTAATGTTAAGAAAAATGGCACCGTAAAGCCTGAAGATCTCCCCCAATAGCTTGATAAAGCAAGCATATTAATGATACGAATTCATTGAAAATATAAGCGCAAACTTGATAACCCCATGATAAAACGTAACAACGATAGTGGCGTGCATCATGGGGTTATCAATACTCTATTTAGAATAAGGCTATCCAAGCTGAAGCTGACGCAATATAAATGCTTCCAGATTGCCTTCACCAGGATCACGATGACTAATCACAACTGCATCGTCCGGACAGGCCTGTGGCTGCAATCCCATTGGCACACCTGCTATCAAAACGATCAGACCCGCACTGTAGAGCGCTTTTGCACTTTCCAGCCAATGTCCCGCCTCAGAGTACTCAACAACCACCGGTAAATAACCCCGATCAAAGAGAGTGCGCTCCAGCCGCCTAATATCCTCGCCTTCCGGGAGCACGACCCATGCCGGTTTATGCCCGAGGCGCACCTGCCGATCTTGCACTGATACAGGCAACTGTACATCCTCGCCCGCTTCGGTTTTCCCACGGATCATACCGGCACCCACCGTGACATGGGTCATCCTGTCAATAATGATGAACGCACCCATGGTTCGGTTATCCCGGTACCGGTCGAAGGCTATGTCTTTTTCCAGAATGAGGCGACATAGGCCTATTTCATTCAACTCGAGCTGATCAGCATTACCTTTTTCCAGGGTATTCACATCAACCCGATGCTCAATGTCACGCACAGTGCCATCTACCACCGTGGAGGCCAGTTTGATGGCATAACGTCGCCCCGGCTGCAGCGGCTGCTCCGCCATCCAGACCACCATAGCGTCCAGCGCATGGTGCACATCCGGCAGGTTATCGGAGAGGGCCAGCGTATCACCACGACTGATGTCGATCTCATCACTCAGGGTCAAGGTCACTGCCTGACCAGCAAAGGCCTCATCCTGCCCCCCCTCCCAGGTAACGATGGATTTCACGGTGGACTCTTTTCGGGAGGGCAGTACGGTGACAGCATCTCCCGGTTTAACGACACCGGAAGCCACGGTACCGGCGTATCCCCGGAAATTCAGATCCGGCCGGTTGACATACTGGACGGGAAAGCGGAAATCCGTCAGGTTCCTATCACCGTCAATTTCAACGGTTTCCAGAATCTCCATAATCGAACCTTCGGTATACCAGGGGGTTCGATCACTTCGGTTCACGACATTGTCGCCTTCCAGCGCCGACATGGGCACAAATCGCACATCGCCCAGATTCAGTTTCTCAGCAAAATCAAGATAGTCATTGCGGATCTGTTCGAACCGGTCTCGAGAGAAATCCACCAGATCCATTTTATTAATAGCGACAACCAGATGCTTGATACCCAGCAGATTGGCAATATAGGTATGCCGCCGGGTCTGGGTCTGCACGCCATACCGGGCATCGATCAGGATGATCGCCAGATCACAGGTCGACGCGCCGGTCGCCATGTTGCGGGTGTACTGCTCATGACCCGGCGTATCCGCAATGATGAACTTTCGTTTCGCCGTGGAAAAATAACGATACGCGACATCAATGGTGATGCCCTGCTCACGCTCCGCCTGCAGGCCATCCACCAGCAGGGCCAGGTCCGGCCGGTCGCCCTGGGTGCCGGACTGGCGGCTGTCCGCATTGATCGCCGCCAGCTGGTCTTCGTATATCATCTTGGAATCATGCAGCAGGCGACCGATCAGGGTGCTTTTCCCGTCATCCACGCTGCCGCAGGTCAGCAACCGCAGCAATGCTTTTTCTTCATGCTCCTTGAGATAACCAAGGATATCCTTTTCGATCAATTCAGACTGGTGACTCATGGCAAGCGTCCCGGAATCAGCTGGTAAACGACATATTCTGTTTTATGGTTGACTTGGAAACGCTAGAAATAGCCTTCCTGCTTTTTCTTTTCCATGGAGCCGGACTGGTCATGGTCGATGACACGTCCCTGCCGCTCCGATGTGCGGGTCAGCAGCATTTCCTGGATGATCGATGGCAGGGTATCCGCCTCGGACTCAATCGCACCGGTTAAGGGGTAGCAACCCAGGGTACGGAACCGGACCTTCTTCATCACGGGTGTTTCCCCTGGCTCCAGCGGCATCCGGTCATCGTCCACCATGATCAAGGCGCCATCGCGATCAACGACAGGGCGCTCCGCCGCAAAGTAGAGCGGGACAATTTCGATGTTTTCCAGATAGATGTACTGCCAGATATCCAGCTCAGTCCAGTTGGACAGCGGGAAAACTCGAATACTCTCGCCTTTCTCGTGCCGTCCGTTGTAGTTGTTCCAGAGTTCCGGACGCTGGTTTTTCGGATCCCAGCGATGGTTTTTATCACGGAACGAGTAAACTCGTTCCTTGGCTCGGGATTTTTCTTCATCCCGGCGGGCGCCGCCAAAGGCTGCATCAAACCCGTACTGGTCCAGCGCCTGCTTCAGGGCTTCGGTCTTCATGATGTCGGTATGACGGCTGCTGCCGTGAACAAACGGGCTGATACCCATTTCCAGACCACGGGGGTTACTGTGCACCAGCAGATCAAGATCCAGTTTCCTGGCCTGTTCATCCCGGAAGGTAATCATGTCACGGAACTTCCAGGTGGTATCCACATGCAACAGGGGAAAAGGTAGACGACCTGGGAAGAACGCCTTGCGGGCCAAATGCAGCATCACCGCGGAATCCTTGCCGATAGAATACAGCATCACCGGGTTATCGAACTCGGCCGCCACTTCGCGAATGATGTGAATGCTTTCGGCTTCCAGCTGCTTGAGGTGGTTCTGGTGGTAATCCGTGCTCATGCGGTCACTCGTCTTCTGACACTGCAGTCGTCCATTGATCGGTGAGGCCTGTTTCAGCGCTCTCCATTCGTCTGCAGTGCGGGCTTATGATTATTCGGGTACTGTCAGGGAATGCCACTATACCAATAAGGCTAAGGCATAAATAAGAGGATAATTAGATGATTATCTTATATGTATATGACGGGAAGGGAGGAATACATCAACCTCCCATAAGCCAGCGTGACTAAATCTGTTTTTTGTTTTTCATGATGAAATCCAGCATACCCATTCCAATCGCGGACACAACAAATGTCAGGTGAATCACCACGTACCATACCAACTTGTCATTATCCACATGTTCGGCATCCATGAAAATTTTCAACAGGTGAATGGATGAAATGGCCACTATCGAGGCCGCCACCTTGGCTTTCAATGAGCCGGAATCCATTTTCCCCAGCCAGCTGAGCTTCTCTGCCCCTTCTTTGATATCCAGCTTGGAAACGAAGTTCTCATAGCCAGAATACATCACCATGACCAGCAGCCCACCCACAAGCACAACATCCACCAGTGACAATATCTTGAGGAGGACGGATATTTCCGTCAGGTCAAAAAGGTTAAACAAGAGATAAAACACACTCTCAAAAAACTTCACCACAAGAATGACCAGCACCAGACTCAGGCCAAGATAAATAGGTGCCAATAACCAGCGGGATGCGTACAGCAGATTCTCAAGCCATTTTTCCATGTGATACCTTCCTCCATAAAGCATCCCTGCGGCAGGGATTTCGGCGTTTCTCTCTACAGTGAATTGTCTTTTTCTAGCTTAGTGTGTCATCACAAAAACTGCCTGCCCCTGCACCATCAACCATCACACAACACTCTTTAAAGGCGGACGTAGCCATAAGCCTGCCTGGCTCATTTCCAGTAGATAGCCCCTATCAGTCACAAGTTTCAGCTCACCGACTATGCTAAATAGCCATTACACCACTTGGCCTCCAATGGAAGAGCGTCATACAAGCTTCTGGATAGCCTCTGACAGCCAAACAGACCGGATAATGTGATGAACTGGAACAGTGCCTGTGTCCTGCCCCCCGTCTGCGCCCTTCTCTGTTTCTCAAGCCTGTTCGTATTTGCGGATGAAAGGACGTCACGCCACCAACCAGCAGACAGTGAGTCAGACCTGTTCATACTGAAGCCCTATCGAACCAACTATCTTTTGCCCGTACATCACAGCCAGAAGCCCAATCAGGACTTCTTTGCGCCATTGAACCCCAACGACAGGCATGTCAAACGCACCGAAATTGAATTCCAGCTGAGTCTTCGCTTTGCCTTTGCAGGCAGCCTTTTCCGGCCAGACGACACTTTTCAATTTGCCTATACCCAGAATTCGTTCTGGCAGGCTTATGACAAGTCTGCCTACTTCCGGGATACGGACTACCAGCCGGAACTGTTTTATACCCTGCCCATAAACCATACGTGGGGAGAGTGGGTATGGCGCTCAGCATCGGTGGGATTTCTGCATGAATCCAATGGCAAGGGGGGCGATAACGAACACAGCTGGAACCGGGTCTATCTGGATTTTCTGCTTGAGAACGGTAACGTCGCCATCAGTCTGAAACCCTGGATCAGACTGAAAGTCACAAACCATGACTATAACAAGGATATCTCCCATTACCGTGGCGACGGTGAGCTGCAGCTGTATTACACCCTGAACAACCACCAGCTGATATTCAAAAGCCGTAATAATCTCGGCAGTCTCTTTTCCCGGGGATATGAAGAATTCACCTGGCTGTTTCCCATTCATCGCAATCTTCAGGGAATGATCAAATTAACGAGTGGCTATGGAGAATCCATCTCTGATTACAACCATTACAATAATACCTTTGGGTTTGGCGTTGCCTTTTCCCACTGGCAGTTGTGAATAACCAGGCAGATGCTTCATCTCCTTCATTCAATATGTCTCTCTTTTGAAAAAACAACGACCATTCCATAGCAACTGGACGGGAAATAAAACAACTAGTCTTGCTCTGACGCATCAGCAAACGACACCTCTCTGGAAATAATTGTCGTTTTATTGCCATAGGCATGATATCAAACGCTGTCTCAGCCGATTTCCAACAATAAACCTCAAATATTCTCGGAAAACCGGTTTTCAAAAACCGACTAATCCAAATCAATATAACGCGTGATCGGTCGCGCTAGATTATGCCGCAACGTTTTGTCTCGCCCAGAAGAAGTATGCAGGTATGCAAAAGGCATTTACAGATCGCTTTCTCCGTTATCTTTCCTTCAACACCCGTTCCGATGATGCCAGTGATACGGTGCCCAGTACGCCCGGTCAGCAGGTGCTCGCACAACAGCTGCGTGATGAGCTGGCAGCCATGGGACTGGCGGATGTCAAACTGGACGACAACAGCTATGTGACCGCACGGCTACCCGCCAACACATCCCAGCCGGTTCCCCCGATCGGTTTTATCGCGCATATGGACACCGCGCCGGACGCTTCCGGCGACAACGTCAAACCCCAGATTATCGAAAACTATGACGGCAAGGACATCCTGCTCAACCACGAGCCGGCACTGCGTCTGTCGCCAGCCGATTTTCCCACCCTGAAACAGTATGTCGGCAAGACCCTGATTACCTCTGACGGCACCACCCTGCTGGGCGCGGATGACAAGGCCGGGATTGCCGCGATTATGACCGCCATTGCTTATCTGGTTGAGCACACCGACATTCCCCATGGCGACATCTGTATCGGTTTCACCCCGGACGAAGAGATTGGCCGCGGTGCCGACCACTTTGATGTCGCCGGTTTCGGCGCCCGTTGGGCCTATACCATCGACGGCGGCGCACTGGGCGGGCTGGAATGTGAAAACTTCAACGCCGCCAGTGCCGATATCCTGTTCCGTGGTCGCAATGTGCATCCGGGCACCGCCAAGGGCATGATGATCAACGCCATGCACCTGGCGCGACAGTTTGCCAATGAGTTGCCCGCCAATGAGGTTCCGGAGAAAACCGAGGGCTATGAAGGCTTCTTCCACCTCTGCAGCATGTCCGGCAGTGAGTCCGAAGCCCGGCTGGAATACATCATCCGTGATTTCGACCGCGACAGTTTCGAACACCGCAAACAACTACTGCTGTCCATTGCTGACAGCATGAACCAGCAACTCGGCGAAGAGCGGGTCATCGTCACGCTGACCGAAGAATACACCAACATGCGTGAAGAGCTGGAAAAAGTCCCTCATGTGGTATCGATTGCCCGTGAGGCAATGGAAGCCTGCGGCATTCAGCCGGACATCAAGCCGATACGGGGCGGCACTGACGGCTCCCGTCTGTCATTCATGGGACTGCCTACACCCAATATTTTCACCGGTGGCCATAACTTCCACGGCCCGTATGAATATCTCTGTGTTGAGTCAACCCTGAAAGCCATTGAAACCATTATCAGCATCTGTCGCCTGACAGCTGAGAAACACTGGGACACCAAATAAACCCATCTTATTCCAGCCGCTGGCTATGGGGGACATAGCCAGCGGCGGTAACACCAACAACACCGCACATCCTGTTGCCATTAGGGGGACTCCACCGTGAGTAGTACTGCCACCGCCACGCATCCTGAACAGAAGAAAAAACTGTCATTTCCATCTGCCTACACCGTGCTGCTCATTGTGGCCGCACTGGTCGCGCTATTAACCTGGATGGTGACACCGGGCATCTATGACAAATTGTCGTACGACGATGTCAGCAATACGTTCATGGTTACCTATGCGTCCGGGGATATGAAGGAATTCCCGGCCACCCAGGAGACACTGAACCAGTTTGACATCAAGGCCCAGCTCGACAAATTCACCGGCGGCGACATCCGCAAACCGATCGGTATTCCCGGCACCTATACCACGGTCGAACCCAGCCCCCAGGGCGTGACAGCCTTCTTCCAGGCACCCATTGCCGGTATGTACGACTCCATTGGCGTCGTCTTTTTTGTACTGGTGATTGGTGGCTTTATCGGGGTGGTCAACCATACGGGCGCCTTCAACTCGGGCATACAAAGCCTTTCCACGGCGCTGGAAGGTCGCGAAAAGTGGCTGATCATCATTGTTACCGCATTGATCGCCGTTGGCGGCACCACCTTTGGCATGGCAGAAGAAACCATCGCCTTCTACCCGATTCTGGTGCCGATCTTTCTGGCCGCCGGTTATGACGCCATCGTCGCTCTGGCGGCTATCTACCTGGGCTCTTCCGTGGGCACCATGTGCTCTACCGTCAACCCGTTCAGCACCATCATTGCCTCCAACGCCGCCGGCATTAACTGGACCGATGGTTTGACACCTCGCCTGATCATGCTGGTGCTGGGCACAGCCCTGTGTATCTGGTACCTGATCCGTTACGCTGAAAAGGTCAAGGCCAATCCTGAAAAGTCGCTGATCTTCAGCCAGAAAGCGGAGCTGGAAGCGCGCTTCCTCGGCAATCACTCGGCTGATAACACCCAGATGAGCTCTCAGACCAAGATGATCCTGTCTGTCTTTACAGCCACCTTCATCATCATGGTTTATGGCGTCTCCCAGTTGGGCTGGTGGTTCATGGAAATGACCACGCTGTTCTTCGTGGCATCGCTGGTGGTCGGTGTGCTGTCCCGCATTGATGAGAAGGCGTTTGTCCGTGAGTTCCTGCAGGGTGCCAGTGATTTGCTGGGTGTCGCCATGATCATCGCCATTGCCCGCGGCGTCACTATCCTGATGGATCAGGGTATGATCAGCGACAGCATCCTGCATGCCAGCGCCGGTTTGGTCGATGGCATGGATAAAGGCTTCTTCATCGTGGTGATGATGGTGCTGTTTGCCGGTATTTCCTTCTTCGTACCCTCCTCTTCCGGCCTGGCCGTACTCTCCATGCCGATCATGGCACCACTGGCTGATGTGGTAGGCCTGCCCCGGGATAATATTGTCAGTGCCTATCAGTACGGTATGGGTCTGATGGCTTTCATTACCCCGACCGGGCTGGTGCTGGCCTCACTGGCCATGGTTAATGTGACCTTTGATAAATGGCTGAAGTTCGTGCTGCCTCTGCTCGGTATGCTGACAGGGCTGGCGGCTGTATTACTGCTGATTACCGCTTATCTCTGATTCGCGGCGTAGTTAAGACATGAGCAGCCAACCAAATACACCGGCTGCTCATTTGGCGAGCTAACAATAAAAAGCACTATCTCAAACGGGGTTATCAATATCGATGAACTGGTGTGCAATACCCAGGGTTTCTGACAGCCATTCACCCAGTGCCTGAACACCATAGCGCTCCGTCGCGTGGTGCCCTGCAGCTATATAATGAATACCGTTTTCACGGGCGAAATGGGTGGTCTGCTCAGAGATCTCGCCACTGATGTAGGCATCAACGCCTAAATCCAGCGCCTTCTCTATATATCCCTGTGCACCACCTGTACACCAGGCGACGGTTTTAATCGGATGATTCCCCCCACTCACCAGCAAGGGCGTTCGCCCAAGCAGCTGCTCAACCTGTTTACCCAATATCTCCAGGGGCTGAGGCGTCCCCAATCGCCCTGTCAGGCCGATTGAAGTCTGCTCATCGGCATCCATACCGCCGGTGGTTTCAAACCCAAGCATTTTGCCCAGACAGGCGTTATTGCCCAGTTCAGGATGGGCATCCAGTGGCAGGTGATAAGCGATTAAACTGATGTCATGCTGAATCAGTTTGCCAATACGACGGCGCTTCATGCCCGTCAGACAGGCGTTTTCCCCCCGCCAGAAATAACCATGATGCACCAGAATGGCATCAGCATCGGCAGCGATAGCAGCATCCAGCAACGCTTCACAGGCTGTGACGCCTGAGACAACCCGCCTGACCTCGCGGCGGCCTTCAACCTGCAAACCATTAGGCGCATAGTCTTTAAACAGCCAAGGCTTGAGTTTCTTTTCTGTCGCTTCAATCAGGTCATTCAGCATAACTGACATAAAGGGTTTCCATTCTGACTATCGGTATAGCCATAACTCTATCAAAAGCCTATGAAAAAAAACCTGTGATTCTTGCTATCCTTTTTCGGAGAAAAATTGTCGCTACAGGTCACCGTGTCAGCACCGATTTAAAATGTCCACCTTTCACCGATCCAAAATGACCTGTGTGAGATGATAATCTAATCAGATCATCGTAGTGAGTGTTAAGGTGAATTCCCTGCTTAGTATTGCTAACCAGCTGGTTTGGAAGAAACGGGATCTTCTGAAGAGAGCCTCGTTCAGACAACAAGGCTACTAATGATACATAACTAATCGCCAGATGACGATGATGAAGAGTCAGCCTCTTGTTGCATGACGCTGAGTTGTTCCTTTGCGCTAACTGAAGCAGAGGGTTGTGTTTTCAGCTTTTTAGTAGCCACTGTATGTGACGTTGACGGTCTTTTTTGAGCCATCTTACTCTTTATCTTTGGTTTATCCGCCCCGTGGTGGGTCTGCATGTGCTGGTTCAGGTCTCTTTTCTGTAGAAAGCCCCGGAACCCCTTGGCCTGGCTCTGGGCGCAGCCCTCAACCTGGCAGAAGATGGTGCGCGCCGCCCCGTGGTGGGTCTGCATGTGCCGGTTCAGCTCTCCTTTCTGTGCAAAGCCCCGGAACCCCTCGGCCTGGCTCTGGGCGCAGCCCTGAACCTCACAGAAGATGGTGCGCGCCGCCCCGTGGTGGGTCTGCATGTGCCGGTTCAGTCCTCCTGTGTGGAGAAAGCCCGGAACCCCTTGGCCTGGCTCTGGGCGCAGCCCTGAACCTCACAGAAGATGGTGCGCGCCGCCCCGTGGTGTGTCTGCATGTGCAGGGTCAGGTGCTGTTGCCTGGAAAAGCCCCTGAAGGGCTTCCCCTTAACCCGGCCCCCCTGGGCCTTCTCGCAGCCCGCTTCCCGGCAGAAGATGGTGCGCGCCGCCCCGTGGCGGGTCTGCATGTGCTGGTTCAGCTCTCCTTTCTGTGCAAAGCCCCGGAACCCCTCGGCCTGGCTCTGGGCGCAGCCCTGAACCTCACAGAAGATGGTGCGCGCCGCCCCGTGGCGGGTCTGCATGTGCTGGTTCAGCTCTCCTTTCTGTGCAAAGCCCCGGAACCCCTCGGCCTGGCTCTGGGCGCAGCCCTGAACCTCACAGAAGATGGTGCGCGCCGCCCCGTGGTGGGTCTGCATGTGCTGGTTCAGCTCTCCTTTCTGTAGAAAGCCCCGGAACCCCTTGGCCTGGCTCTGGGCGCAGCCCTGAACCTCACAGAAGATGGTGCGCGCCGCCCCGTGGTGGGTCTGCATGTGCCGGTCCAGTCCTCCTGTGTGGAGAAAGCCCCGGAACCCCTTGGCCTGGCTCTGGGCGCAGCCCTGAACCTCACAGAAGATGGTGCGCGCCGCCCCGTGGTGGGTCTGCATGTGCCGGTTCAGCTCTCCTTTCTGTAGAAAGCCCCGGAACCCCTCGGCCTGGCTCTGGGCGCAGCCCTGAACCTCACAGAAGATGGTGCGCGCTTTCCTGTCACGGCTTGTATCAAAGGAGAATGATCCAGATTCGGTAGTTGCTGGAGAGGATTGTTTTGAACTGCCTGACCCTGGTTGCACTAAAAGTTCGGTTTCAGGCTCTTCCTCGCTGACAGAATCGCTAGATTGCCAAAGATCTGGCCTGATAGCCGGAATCGTATGGGTAAGTCCGCTGGATGTTCCAGGCATGGTCAGACTTCTACTGCTGACGGTATGGGGCTCAGCTATTGTTACATCCCGCTGTCCTAAAACAAGAGAATCCGGGGCATCCTCTGGACGGGGGGCAGCCGGGTAGTTTTCAGGGTCAAATGCCCTCAATATTGCTTCAACTTCCTCAATCTCAATCCCGATCCCGCTTTCGTATTGTTGGTGTGCTGAAGTGTCTGTTTCACCAGGCTCACCGGTAGGCGGCGTTGCAGCCGGACGCATTCCAGGTATTCGATCCATCGTTGTAAGTCTTTGTTCCCATTATCAGTTCCTGATACTGCACAGACAGTATGGGATGACAGACCGGTTATCACTAACCGAGGGGGCAGTCCGGCTGACCTGTCAGCAGCGATAACCGGACAGTCAACCATACTCCGGTTTCAGAGGGGAGTGTTGCAGAGGTGATTCCCGTGTATCCGTGCAATCAACCGGAATAGACGCTCCCCCCCCTGATCCGGATCCTTTAGCGATCACCCTTCAGAAGTGACTGCCGGTGCTTTCAAAAGCCCCGATTTTCGCTTCTCTTTCAACCGGTAACTTTCACCCTTGATGTTCAACGTCGTGGAGTGGTGCAGCAACCGGTCCAGGATGGCGGTAGCGATGGCCTGGTCACCAAACACTTCGCCCCAGTCGATGAAGCCCTTGTTGGAGGTGAGGATGACGCTGCCTTTCTCATATCGTCGGGTTACCAGCCGGAAGAACAGGCTGGCTTCCTCCGGCTCCAGTGGCAGGTAGCCGATTTCATCCAGTACAAGTAGCCTGGGGCAGGTCAGCAATTGCATCTGGCGTTCCAGCCGGTTCTCCTGCTGCGCCTTTTTCAGGGTGGCCATTAGCCGGTCCAGGCTCATGAACAGCACCCTGTGTCCCGCCTCGGCAGCCTTGACCGCCAGGGCGATGGCCAGGTGGGTCTTGCCTACGCCCGGTGGCCCCAACAGCACCACATTCTCAGCCCGTTCCACGAAGCCCAGTCCCGCCAGTTCGCGCACCACTTTCCGGTCGATGGATGGCTGGAAGCTGAAATCGAACTGCTCCAGGGTTTTGAGCCAGGGGAGCCGCGCTTGCTTGATCCGTCCTTCCAGTCCCTTCTGGTGACGGCCTGCCCATTCCGCCGAGAACACGGTTTCCAGGAATTCCCGGTAGTTCAGCGCGTGTTTGCTGGCCTGTTCACACAGGGTGTCCAGGGCGTCATGCAGATACTCCAGCTTCAGTCGGGTCATCAGTGCTTGCAGGTTATCCATCACGCCACCTCCGCATAACAGCTGAGGTCACGGGTTTCCACCTTAACGGCCTCATACATCGCCCGGTGATGGGTGGGTTCCAGTATCCATTGGTGACTGCCGTCGTTGAGCACATGGGACGCGACCAGCTGATCCTGGTCATCATAAACCCGCAGGGTGTTATCCAGCCCGATGCGGATATTGACGGCCTGGCCGGTCAAACGGTCAGGCACGCTGTATCGGTTGGTGCGGACATTGATATAGGCGTCCGAAGGCACCCGTCGCTGTTCCCGATAGCTGGTATCAAAGCCCATGGCTGGCAGGGGCTTGAGGCAGGATTGCTCCCGTGCAAAGCGATTCAGCACCCTCTCTTTCACCGTGCCGTGGATGCGTTCATCCGCTACTTCTCGCATCCACTGAACCAGTAACCCGTTCAGGTGAGCAAGACTTTCGAAACCGGCATGACGGGGAAGAAGTTGTCTTTCACGTAATGCACCATCCGCTCGGTCTTGCCCTTGGTCTGGGGCCGGTAGGGTTTGCAGGCACGGGGCTTGAACTGGTAATGGTGGGCCAGCATCAGGAAACCGTCGTTGAAGGTCACCCGGCCATTGCCCGGATGTTTGAGAACCGCCGCTTTCTGGTTATCAACCAGCACTTCGGCAGGGACGCCGCCAAACCAGTTGAAGCTCTGCACCAGGCTTTCATAGGTGTGCGCGGCATCATTACTGAAAGCAGCCCAGACAAAGCAACGGCGGGAATAGCCCAGGGTGTTGACGGAGATGTAGACCTTTCGCTGTTCTCCGGCTATCTCAACTGTCAGCTCGCCCCAGTCGTGTTGCAGCTGACGTCCCGGTTCTGTCTCATAGCGCACCGTGGTCCTGCTCTGGCGCAGGGCCCGTTTCGGCTTGATGTAGTCGCGGAGAATGGAGATTTTGCCGGTGTAGCCCATGGCCACTATCCGGTCGAGAATCACCACGGCATTCCAGATATTGCTGGCCAGCATTGAATCAATGGTGGCCTTGAACGGATCCAGCTTGCCGGGCTTGTGGATGGTTCGTTTCCGAATGGATGGAGGTGGGCTCTTCTTGAGCTGGCGTTGAACCGTCCTGACGGAACAGTTGACCGTGCTGGCGATGTCAGCCAGATAGCAGCCCTGCTGTCGTAACTGGTGGATCATAAAAAAGTCCTCTCGACTGATCATGGCGCTGCTCCCTGCCTGGTATCAACAGGAGAAATATCGGCCATGAAAGGGTTAATCGGGAGGTCAAATCCAATCGGTGAAAGGTGGACATTTTAAATCGGTGCTGACACACCGAATCTAAACCGATGAAGTTTCTAGACAAAATGAAAGACGCCACCCACACTATCTTGTAACAAGAAATAAAGCGCATCTTCCAAGGAGCGGAACCATGCCCTCACATACCCGTATTCAGCAACAAGGTTTCACCTTGATTGAGCTGATGATTGTGGTTGCCATCATCGGCATATTGTCTGCTGTAGCAATCCCTGCCTACCAGGATTACACCAAGCGTGCACATGTCTCAGAAGGCTTGAATATGGCATCAGGTGTCAAAGCGGCGGTGTCTGAATATTATGCCTCTGAAGGTACTTGGCCTACCTCCAACGAAAGTGCAGGTCTCGATAATACGCTCCAGGGGAATGCTGTTAAGAGTGTCGCCGTTCAATTGGATGGCTCAATCTTGATGACATACAACAGTAAAGTGATCGATGATGCCAAGCTAATACTGAAACCGACGGCATCTAATGGCGCTATTCAATGGGTATGTGCCGCCGTATCAGGTTCAGGCATGAAAACAGCTTACTTACCATCCAACTGCCGAAATACCGCCACCATATCGCCCGCATCGCCATAAACAGTGAGCCGTGTACCCATTCTTTATGATCGCACAATAACATTGGATACACGGTTTAGCATCTCCCCATACCAGTAAACCCAACACCCACGGCAACACACCCCGAAGCTTTTTCTGCCGCACTCGAAATTAGTGCTTCGTTTTTGCCATCAAACAGACAATTACATACAATCGAAAATAATCATTTATCTATTCTTGATATAAATTTATACACCGGAGTGGTATCAGCAAACGGATGAAGCATTTTCTGCGTTATTTCGGCTGGCCTGGTTTATGTGGGCTGCTTCTTGCCATCGTGCTCTTGCAACTCTTCCCCCAGCTGCAAGGTTTCCATTTTTTCGCTGAGAACGACCAAAAAAGTCATTCTGGCGCTTTCTCTGGTCCTTATTCGTATAATGATGCTGTTGAGCGTGCAGCTCCCTCGGTGGTCAATATCTTTACGACACGGGCCATTCGCCGTCCTCCGGCTGAACTTGATAACCCACTCCTGCATGATGCCTACAGCTATAACCGGGTACCTCGCCGCCAGCGCATCCAGTCAAGTCTCGGATCTGGCGTTATCGTGCGACCAGAAGGTTATATTCTGACCAACAACCACGTTATTGCCGGTGCCGACGACATAATTATTGCCCTGCAGGATGGCCGTGAAACCCATGCCACCATCATCGGCACCGATCCGGAAACCGATCTGGCCGTACTGAAAATTCAACTGGATAACCTGCCCAGCATTACCTGGACGGACTCGCAGACCATCCGCACCGGCGATGTGGCATTGGCTATCGGCAACCCTTTTGGCCTGGGACAAACCGTCAGCATGGGCATTATCAGTGCCACCCAGCGTAATCTCCGATTAAGCACCTATGAGAATTTCATTCAGACCGATGCCGCCATCAACATCGGCAACTCTGGTGGTGCACTGGTGAATGCCCGGGGAGAACTGGTGGGTATATCGACCGCTCTTTTGACCAGCGACGGTGGCAGTGAAGGGCTGGGATTCGCCATTCCCTCCAACCTGGCCAACCTGGTACTGACCTCCATCATCGAAGAGGGCCGGGTAGTCCGTGGCTGGCTGGGTATTGAATCCCAGGCATTGACACCGGAACTAGCCTCAGCCTTTGGGCTTTCCCACGGCAATGGCATTTTGATTTCAGGTATTTATGACAACAGTCCGGCATCTGAAGCCGGTCTTCAGCGGGGTGACGTCATCATTAGCATCAACAATATGGATGCGAACGACGGCAAGCAGATCATGAACCAGGTAGCGAACCTGCATCCCGGCAGCGAAGTCCCCATTACGGTGTTGCGAGGTGGTAAAACCGTCAGCTTGGTATCCAAGGTTGGAGAGCGTCCGCCTTTGCTGGGTAGCCGTCATTAATCCACAGGCAGCAGCTTTATTGCTGCTGCCTGTGCAATAAAACCTTAATCCTTTATGCGGTATTCAGCAGATCGGGCATGGGCCGTCAAACTCTCTCCCCGCGCCAGTACCGATGCTACTTTGCCCATATCTGAAGCACCTCCTGCGGAAAAGCGAATCAGTGAAGATCGCTTCTGGAAATCATAAACTCCCAGTGGCGATGAAAAACGTGCTGTTCCCGATGTCGGTAATACATGGTTAGGGCCTGCACAGTAATCACCCAGCGCTTCTGCAGTATATCGCCCCATGAATATCGCGCCGGCATGGCGAATAGATGGCAGCAGCATATCTGGGTCAGCCACAGAGAGTTCAAGGTGCTCAGGCGCGATCCGGTTACACAGGGCCACGGCCGCATTCAGATCCGGCACCTGAATCAGCGCCCCCCGGTTGTTAATCGAGGCAGCAATAATGTCCCGACGCTCCATCTCGGGCAGTAACCGGTTCATGGAAGCTTCTACCTGACCCAGCCATTCGCCATCAGTGGCGATCAGGATAGCCTGGGCATCTTCATCATGTTCCGCCTGGGAGAACAGGTCCATGGCAATCCAGTCTGGATCGGTCCCACCATCGGAGATCACAAGAATTTCCGATGGCCCGGCAATCATATCGATGCCAACCTGGCCATAAACCATCCGTTTCGCCGTCGCGACATAGATATTGCCCGGTCCGACAATCTTGTCGACTTTCGAGATGGACTCTGTCCCCAAGGCCAGCGCCGCCACGGCCTGGGCACCGCCGATGGTGAAGACCCGATCAACCCCAGCAATAGCTGCGGCAGCCAATACCATCTCATTAACAACACCATCAGGCGTGGGCACCACCATGACAATCTCGGACACGCCTGCCACTCTCGCGGGAATTGCGTTCATCAAAACCGATGACGGATAGGCGGCACGCCCACCGGGCACATAAATACCTACCCGATCCAGGGGCGTCACCTTTTGCCCAAGCACTGTGCCGTCATTCTCTTCATACTGCCAGGACGATTGCTGCTGCTGTTCGTGGTAACGGCGGATACGGTCTGCAGCGCATTGCAAGGCATCGAACTCGGCATCAGAGATAGCTTTCAGCGCTTCCGCCATCCGCTGTTCACTGAGTTCCAGCTCAGCCATTGTGTCAGCGGTAACACGATCGAAGCTTCGGGTGAAATCAACCACTGCAACATCACCGTCATGACGAACCCTGTCGATAATCTCGGCAACCGTTTGTTGTACTGCCTTGTCAGAAACGGATTCCCAGGCAAGCAATTGATCCAGCCGTTGATCAAAATCCCCTGCACCTGCCACCAAACGGGCCGGCTTTAACAGTAATGGGGTAGCACTCATGACAACTCTCCCTTTTCGCTGCGCGCCCTGTCAACCGCCTCAGACAGGGTCTTGATCAATACGGACAACGATCGGTGCTTCACTTTCATTGCCGCCTTGTTCACCACCAGCCGCGAACTGATATCGGCAATAACTTCACGAGGCTCCAGCCCATTGGCCCTGAGCGTGTTCCCGGTATCCACCACGTCAATAATACGATCCGCTAAACCAATGAGCGGCGCCAGCTCCATGGAACCATAGAGCTTGATAATGTCGACCTGCTGCCCAAGACCGGCATAATAACGCTTGGCTACATTGACAAATTTGGTTGCGACACGCAGCCGCTTGCCCGGTATATCCTGCTGATCAACCGGCGCAGCAGTCATAAGCCGGCAACGGGCAATATTCAGATCCAACGGTTCATAGAGTTCCTGGGAACCATGTTCCATAAGGACATCCTTGCCGGCAACGCCTAGATCGGCGGCCCCATATTCAACATAGGTCGGCACATCACTGGCGCGAACGATCAACAACCTGACGTTGGGCTGGTTGGTCGGAATAATCAGTTTGCGGGTCTTTTCCACATCTTCGGCAGGACGGATATCCGCCGCTTCCAGCAAGGGACAGGTATCCCTCAGGATACGCCCCTTGGAGAGCGCGATAGTGAGTACTTCTGTCATTATTGTGTCCGGCGTCAGTTTTTATACGATGGTTTCAGCCTTTATGGGCGGATTCTGCCACAGACAGCATAGCGACTAAAGCGCTGATCAGACCTGAATCATTTTCAACAGTAAATTAATACAATAGGTTAAACAGCGAGCAAACTGTAAAGCCTAATGATGTACTTTCACTAAAATGTGTGTGCCTACTTCATTTACGGACTGAGCAACACTCAACCTCTGCTCAAAAATAGCTATAATTGTGCTCAATACCAATGCCCGTGTTGAACAACTTGTAACAGAGTTGATGATTATGCCGCTAAATGTTCAACCTGAAAGCGATCCCGACTGGAGCAATATAGCCAATTGCTACTCTTATGCCTGTAATGATAAACACCCCTCAAATGGTTATTTCGGCGGAGCTATACCTGGCTCCACAAAAGGAATACCTGCTTTTCCCGGCCCTGATTACCACAACCGTTTGATTAAAGGAGCTATTGCTGACGGAATGATATATTGCGCTGACAATGATTTAACCCACTTACCAAGTATTATGGATGGACATTACCTCGTCCTTCTTTTGGCTGACAACAATGGATTCCACTGGATGCGGTACGATCACTTCCTGAACAGGTGGAGTTGGAAATCAGGTAATTCAGGCTCCGTTTATTACAATGTTTTTAACATATCGAAAAACTATTGCGAATATATCAACATGGAAAACCTGTCACGTGCTCTTACTTCGGAGCGAAGAAATTATATCTGGAACACAGAAATGCAGTTCATTGCATTTTTTCAAGTACCATCACTTGGCATCAATGTATCCTCGCCAAGATTAAAAAGGAAAAGCATGGCCATTTCTTAAACACTCCTTATCAAACGCACTAAAAAATGTCTATTTAAGCATTCCAGACAAGTAACAAACACTTCTACAATTAATAAGGAATATCGTAATTTTGCCAATAGCTATTGCTGTCAAAATACGTCACAAGAGCCTTTGGTAGCGATCGCCTTGCATCTATAGCCATATATATCTCGCTTCCATGTATACCAAGTGCTGCTTGATAAAGTGCAATGGGCAGATATGAGCAGATCGCACCTGAAAAAGGGCCATTATGTGGACGCAGTGCATCTGGTGGTGATTGGCGGCAATTCCTATACAAGTAGTCTGCATATTGACGTGCTTTATAGCCAAATGACGATCTTCCAAAAAAAGCAGTCAATATTGAAGGTATATCATAGACATTCGGAACGGTTATACTTGCCTCTGACATGAAGCCTAGGCTCTCAAGCCTATCATTATTATGTAGCCAAAACATCGCTATATCGGAGACTTCTGTACCAACAGAATCCACATCAAGACGATAACCCGACCAACAAGTAGTGTCTGTAATGTATATTTGATCCAAAGCCAAGCCCCCCCACCCTGTAAGATGAAAAATCCAGGGCTGTTGAGCCCTTTCAGCAACGATAGCGGCATGTGTAATGAGATCCTCAGGCCTGCCTGAACGCTTATGCTCAATAAGTACATCACCAGGTTCCAGCTCCCCATAGTGATGGACAGCACCATATACCTTCATAAACCTTATGCCTCACCTCACAACCGGACACATGCCATTAAGTCACGCACTTTTGTTTATGATTCTCCGCTATTATTTAGATCAACCATACCGGTTAAAAAACGAATGAATCGTTCAGAAAACGATCTAAATATTAAATGGGTGGGAAATACACAAAGCGAACAGCAGACAATCAACAACGCAACACACTTAGCAACCTTAACCGCCACCACCTAAACACCAGCAGCCATAATCAGGTAATATCAAATACCAGCTGATGATTTTGAAGGCTTACATCAATATGATTAATAGGCAATTTTTCCGTCAAACGCTTTAAACAGTCAACCGACAAGCGAGGCAATAGGTTTCGATTGACTAACTGCTCTATCGCTCGCGCACCAACCAGTGGATTATTGTTCCATGCAACCAGCTGCTCAACCACCGCGTCACTGACCGTCAGTGTTGCCTTGTACTGGTCCGCAACATTCTTGCGAATGCGCTCCAACGCCAGCCTGCAGATGATACGCATATCTTCAGTACCCAGCGGTAAATAGGGAACGATAACCACACGCCCCAGAAACGCGGGTTTGAAATAATTCAGCAACTCACTTTGGATAGCTTCAAGAATCTCATCACGCGTTGGTTTACGCTGATCATTTTGCAGATATCGGTCTACGACCTCCATAATCGCATAATCAGCCGCATTGGATGTCATGATGATAATGCTATTACAGAAATTGACTTCCCGGCCTTCACTGTCACTGATACAGCCCCGATCGAATATCTGATAAAAAATATCGTGTACACCAGGGTGAGACTTCTCCATTTCATCCAGCAACAACACCGAATAAGGTTTACGCCTGACAGCTTCCGTCAACAGACCACCTTCTCCGTAACCGACATATCCCGCTGGCGATCCCAGTAATTGAGAGATTTTATGTTCTTCCTTGAATTCAGTCATATTCAGTGTCGTGAGATTTTGCTCACCACCAAACAGCTCTTCCGCCAACGCCAGTGCGGTTTCCGTTTTACCCACGCCGGAAGGACCACACATCAGGAACACACCGGAGGGTTTACGGCGATCCGACAGGCCCGCCCGACTGGTCCGAATGCACTGACAAAGCTCTTTCAGCGCATCATCCTGACCAATCACCCGCGCCGTCAGGTGTGATTCCAGCGTCAGCAGTCGCTGAATTTCATCTGACAGCATGTTATTGATGGGAATCCCCGTCCAACTGGACAGTATGGAGGCAATAATTGCACTATCCACCCGGGGAAATACCATAGGCTGTTCTTGTTGGAGCTGCTCCAGTTCTTTGCGCTGTTGCAGTATTTTTTCACACTGCGCCTGTGACGACGGCTCAACGGGCATTTCTTTATCGTTTTCCCGCTGCAAAAAAGCACTATCCGCTTGGGTTTCCAGCTCCGCGAGATCCTCCACCAACACGCGTTCTTTTTTCCATCGTGCGTATAAATCATCCAGTGACTGTCGCGTACTGGCTCTTGCCTGCTCGAGTTTATCAAGACTCTCCTCAAGATCAGCATGCCCTGCCGCCCGATCTCTACGCTGCTCATTGAGCTCGCGTTCTATATAAGCATATTGGTGCTCAAGCTCTTCTATGACTTCAGGAAGCGCATGCCGGGAAAGGCCAACACGGGAACAGGCCGTATCCAGCAGGCTAATGGCCTTGTCGGGAAGCTGTTGCTCCGGTAAATAACGAATCGCAAGCTTCACCGCCGACACCACCGCGTCATCATGAATACGCACGTCATGGTGCGCTTCCAGCGATCGAGCAACGCCGCGCACAATGTGGCAGGATTCTTTTTCATCCGGCTCCAACACCTTTACCAGCTGAAACCGGCGAGCCAAGGCCGCATCTTTTTCAAAGTATTTTTTGTATTCGGCCCATGTGGTCGCACCGATTGTCCGTAGCTCGCCCCGAGCCAACGCTGGTTTCAATAAATTAGCTGCGTCATTTTGTCCGGCCGTGCCACCAGCACCAATAAGGGTGTGCGCTTCGTCAATGAATAACAAAACAGGCGTTGGCGCGCTCCTGACTTCATTCATCAGGTCCTTAAGACGACTTTCCAGTTCGCCCCTGATACTGGCGCCGGCCTGCAACAAGCCCAAATCCAATGTATGCAGGGCGACCCCCTTCATGCTTTCAGGAACTTCACCTGTAATAATACGTTGTGCTAATCCTTCAACAATGGCGGTTTTACCCACGCCCGGGTCGCCGACCAGTATTGGATTGTTTTGGCGCTGGCGTGACAATATATCGATTACCTGACGAATCTCTTTTTGGCGACCGATGATCGGACGCAGCTCCCCATTCCTCGCAGCATCAGTAAGATTCACCGTATATTTATACAATGCGCCCTTTGCCGACGCTCCGGTACCTGCACCTTGAAGTTGCGACATAGAACTTTCAGCAGGACTGTCGCCCTCCCCCTGTCCTTCCGCCATAGCCTGCAGGCTTTCCAGTGAGATTCTCTGTAATTCCCTGGCCATCGGAGAATCAAGAACGGTGTACTGTGCTTTCTGTAATAACGCCAGTAGAAGGTCAAATGCCGTAATAACATCATGTTGGCAGTTTACCGAGGCGACCAACCAGGCATCCTGGATCAACGCCAAAATTGACATGGAAAGCGACGGTGTCCCTGTATCACCCTTTTCCAGCCTGGCCAGTCGAGCTTCGAGATCCGACAAGATGATTTGCCGGGATAATTTCTGAGAATTGATAACCGTTTCAATGTCAGCGCTCGGCTCAGAAAACAGCATTAACAACCAATGCTCAATTTCAATGTACCGATGCTGATGCCGCACACACAGACCCGCGGCTGATTCAAGCGACTTACGCAAACTTGGGTCGAGTTTGCTGATCAGGGTCTTTAGTTCCAGCGATTGCATAATTTAACGCACAGGAAAACTCGCAATTATTCGACAATTACGATTCTCCCTCCTCATTCGTTGTCCCTTCTTCATCGGCAGGAGCAGTATCTGACTCACCGTCTGTATTGGCGGATTTCTGTTCTATCGACGGTAATATTTCATTATCCAGAAAAATTTCAATGTCTTGCATGATCAGCTGTTTGACCTCATCCATACCGATGGGAGGATCGTCCCCAACCCGTCCGGCATTTACACTATCGACAAGTTCAGACACAATCTTACTAAGGGCTTCACCCACATTGTCTCTCAACTTTGGGAGAATCAATCCCAGTTGAAACTTAAAAACAATATCTTCACTCATGTAGACACTACTCTTACTCAGCAAACCCTAGTCTTTATGCAATATTTCTATAATGCACAAAACGAATGACGGGCCGGTCTTACTTAGGACATCATCAACCCTGAAAACAAGGCACACTGACGTCCATAAGTTTTCATATTTAACCCGGAAAACGAACATCCATTATGTTTCAGCAATGGTGCTCATCTCGACTTCCGGCGTATCCAAATTATATTGAAAGGTGACAGCCGGCTCACGAGCCAGTAATTTCCCTTTATTATCCCTTTTAAATAAGTAATCGATACGCAATATTGTCCTGTAGGCAAGCCAGTATCGTTCAAGCTTACCGATGTCTTCTTCCCAATTACATATCCTGACCCCCCCAAGAGTATATTGAAGCATGATATTCATGCCTTTCTTACCCGCTTCTTGCCGGGTTGCGATGATATCAACCGTAAGACTGGGCTCTGCCAACGAGATGATATTTTCCAGAAAAAGACCGGTTGTTAAATCGGGTTCCTTCCCAATATAAAATGGCATCAGGCTCGGCTTGTCAGACCCTGTTTCTTCGCCCGCCCCCACAGACATCGGTGCAAATCTGTTAACCTGAACGGCAGCCTGACCCACTTCAAACCATTTTGCATTACTATCAAGATCCAGTCCCTGGGCAGTATCTATTACCGTGGTATCACCCTTGAAATAGTCAGAAAACTCACGAATAGCAACGTAAATACCTGTATTCGTACTCACTGCGCCCACCTTAATAGAAATTGACAAATAGAAAGGCAATAGCCATTACAATTTCAACGTATTAAAAATGCAAAAACCATCTCAATAAAAGCTAACTTTCATATTCAGCAAACCTTCACAATCCTGAAGCCCCATGCGAACTAGAGCACATATGTCAGACCTTCGGTCATTGACGACGTCTTACTTACAACGATTATTCAGTGACAGGTTGAGTCCGGAGATTCCCAGCTGAATACACTGACTACCTCGTTCCTTAATTTCAAGCCATTGGCGGTGCACCCTGTCCTCATAATGCCTGAATTGAACAAGGAAACCGATATATCGAGCCTGTGGCTCCAGCTCGATTCTTTTCCGCCACACATCACCCGGACGGATAGAAACGGGAGGCTGTAAGTGCACTAACTGGTTCCCCAGTGCAACATCTGCTTTGTTCTGATAAAGGTCAAGAAAGTTAGCCATCTGAAAATTACCATAATCTGACAACTGGTAGATTTTTACAAAAACAGGGCTTGCTTCCTGGTTATCAGAAGGATTTATATATTCACTAGCCTTTATAACAATATCTACATAGCGTGCATGTCCGGAGTTAAAACTACACCCTTGAAGAAGCAGATAGCAGCAGAGTATGGCTATCAGATAATATTTTTCAAGATTCGTTAACGACTTCATCGTTTATTAACCAACCATGACGAGACACGTTTAGTAATACGCAGCCTCTATACAATGTGTAATCATCTGACTGCCCAGATCGATGAAGAGTGGCAATCGTTTTTCCTGCGAAAACCCCTCATCGCCGTAACAGGAAGCAACCAGTACCGCCGCAGCAACACTATTACCAAACAACTGCGCAGAGGGCTCCACCACTGCCCCTCCCTCTACAATATTGCCACCACTATAGAAAACCGCCAGTGAAAGCCAACCGACGGGCGAATATGAGCCGGCAATATCCAAGCCATCACGATTGAGGCAACGACTCTCTTCCAACCCATCGCTCAGCCAGCGATTCACATTATCCACTACACCCTGCTCTTCCTGATTACATTTAAAAGCGATTTTCTCCAAGCAACCCAACCCCCATACAATAGCATCCTGATGACCCAGAGCATGGGCAATAACCTGTACACAGTCGCTATAAAGCTGCCGTTGATTCAGCAATCTCAAACTGGCTAAAACATCTGAATGGTCAGACAGGAGATCGATAGATTCATCAGTTATACCGATATCATTAATGACTGCCCTTAAGTCTTTGATCCTGAGCCCACGATCACTCATGACATACAACCACGGGGAACACTAGTTAATCCTTACAATCCCACCCTGGTTGACCAGGTTAACCCCGGCTTTGACCTGGGTTTGTATTTTCCCATTCACATCAACCAGCAAACCGGAAACGGACGCCTTGAATGAGGCATCCAGTGTCATGGTTGCCGCTTTCGCCGTCAATTTTCTTGAATCAATATCAACTAAAGTACCATTAATGGTGATTCCGGCGGGGGTGATCTCAATTTTGCTGCTGCCAGACTGGATGACGACGCCCTGTGGGGACTCGATCGTTGTTTTACCCTTCGCATTTAATGCCGTTTCTCCGGCAGACTTTATGGATACGGCAGCCTTTGAGTCACAGGTGTAATCTTTGCCTGTTTTCATCAGAGCCGCCGCCTCCGTTTCATGGGTCATATCTTCTTTTGATTTGACCGTGAGTGTCTTTTCAACTTCTGTCAGAGATTCTCCGGTCACCGTCATGTGCGTATTATTTTTCACCTGGCACAACATATCTTTTTGTGCCTGTATGAAGAGTTCCTCACTGTCCTTCGTATCACAGACACGAAAAATATGGCAATCGTCTTCCTGGCCCTGCGGCGTAGAACGGGTTTTCAGTATGAGGGTATCAACAGCCACCTCGACAGGTTTATTAACGGCAGTATACAAAGAGCCCGTGACAAACGGCTGATCCGGATCGCCATCAAAAAAATCGATGACAACCTGATGCCCCACCCGGGGCAAAACGCTACTGCCATAACCGTCTCCCGCCAACGCTTGCCTGACAGGCAACCAACACGGAAACTCCCCATTCTTATCCCAGTGGAACAAAACCTGCACACGTCCTGTATCATCGGAATGAATTTCTTCGCCTTCCGGCCCCGTAACCGTTGCCTTCTGTACACCATCCATCACTTTTCTCTGCAGAGGATCACTCCTGTATACCGCCGAGACCGGAAAGCAACAGAAACTGTTTTCATAGTGAATATCATTGATCAGCAAAGAATCAGAGGAAGACGTCAAACGATGCTCCATAGCCGATATGATATGCACACCGTTTTGCGCCTGATCAGGGTGGCCTTGCAAAGTAAACCGTAACCCTGCGTGTAAATAAGGAAGGCGACTGGTACAAGTGGCAGAGTATCGCTCAGAGCCGCGATATTCCAGACAACGCGATACCGCCTGATTCAAGGTATCCTGACAAACCTGACGACTCTCCCAACGCATACTGGGTCCAATGCCCATGCCATCGGCTGGTGTAACACAGCGGCTTACCATGGTTTCACCTCTGGCCGGGTCAAAACCGGTATATTCCCAGCTTCCACCAACAATCGTATTCCTGGTCAACCAGCTCTCCAGTGAGGGACCTTCAGGCATAACCTCGGATCTGCGTACACTGATTTTATTCTGCGTGGACTGACGGAAACTCTGGTTAGCATTACCAACAACCATTTCGTGGCCATTTTCATCACAGGCAAAATAAAAATGATAGCCTTCTTCAAAGAGTAATCGCGTTACAAAATCATAATCACTTTCCTGGTACTGGATACATAGAGGTTTTATGGTATCGGGTTGTGAGAGAAGCGTTAGTTCATGTTCAAATTTATAGTTACTTATCACGTCCTCAAGAATATCCCCCAACGGGACTTCCTGAAAAATACGGGAATTAATGGTTTCTTTAAGCAGATCAAGCCACGGGACTAAGGTCACTTCCCAGCAAAACATATCGATATTAGGCCTTGAAGGTTGTGCATACAAAGCACGTACATAGCCATGACAGATCGTATAAACCTGCCTTTGCCCTTCCTCATCAATAGACAAAAGGAAACACCCTGTCTTGCCGACCTGATCCTCGCCTATGACTTCATCAGAAAGGATAAAAGCCTTTGCTATAAATGGTTGATTTATAGATTCTGAAACACTCAGCTCTACCGCAATATACTCTTTTCCGGAGGCATCCAAAAATCTTAACGACCTCGTAGATGCGACTACATTTGGCATATTCGTTACTGCATAAGATATTGTCCGACTACTATAGCATAGTCTCAAAACTCAACAGGTAATGCTGATCATGAAGTCACAGCTGGCATCACTGCTTTCTTCTTTAACTGACCATGACGTTTTATCAATAAGACCCATAAACGACGAAGACTATATAATATTCAATGAACTTTTACTCAACGCTCAAAGTGCGTTAAAAAACTGGAGAAATGAACCCGATGATGAAATGCTTGACAGCCTGGAGCAGGCTAACCAAGACAGCTGGGGCAGCTTATCTGAATGGCTTATCAGCCGCATACTGGATGATGACTGGAATCCTGAATGGCTTGGCTGGTTAATCTATTGCTGTCAATTCTCTTCCTCCCCATGGGAAAACCTGAATAATACACTGAAACTCGCCGCAACCTGGCTGGATAAACAAACACCGTACCCGAATAACGACACAGAAGATAATTTCCAAAACGGTATGACTAAGCTCAATACAATAATAGGCGATTTCGGTGGTACACCTTTACTGGGTGAAACCCTTAACTTATTGCCTTTGCTAGCGCAAAAAAACCAACACCATATTGAAGCATTAACCGTTGAAGAAAAGACAGCATTAAAACGCAACCTATCCCCTCAAAACACCGATGAAGCCTCACGAATACGACAACACTTGACTGAATCAACAATACTGTTACAACAAATTGCCCAAAAAAGTACGGAGCCTGTCAATATTGAAACATCGACATTACAAAAATGGATAAACCGAAGCATTGCAATCATTAATGACTATATCGGACAAGCACCTCAGGAATCGAGTATTGATAACTGCACGCCAAACCCAAAAGAAATAGTAGCCAATACAAACCCCGCCCCGACCAGGGGTGTCGGTGCTGATAGTCATTTAATGCTCGCCAGTCGCAAAGATGCTATCAAAAATCTCACGCTCGCTTATCGCTATTTTATTACCTGTGAACCATTAAGTCCTTTACCTTATCTACTTGAAAAAGCACTTCGCTGGTCTGATTACACACTGCCAGAGTTATTAAATACTGAGCTTGAGGATGACCAGGAGACATTGGAGCGATTATGTTCGCAACTTGGACTCAGTGAGATCACCGAAACTGACAGACTCATTAAGGATGACGACGATGAGGTGGATGATGACGAGGAAGAGGCTGAAGACAGCCTCCATGAAGACTAACGTTATTGTGATAAAATTATCCTTTCCCCGGACGGCGGCACCCTGAGACACTTAGCACTGCAAGCCGTCCACCTATTAAATGTCAGTAAAAGTGAAGTTCCATCTTTACGCTAGAACCAGCCCGGCAATAATTATACCCAGCTCATACAATATATATTTATATACCCTGTTAAATACACGATCACCGACTATAGTTCTTCAGGTTTCAAGCAATGCTCTTGCTCTTCTTACTTAAAAGCATATCCAGCAAGTAATGTTTACCGTTTGGGTCAGATCTCAATGCCCCTTGACTCACAGCATAAGCGTATACGTAAGAACAGGGTATCCATCACTTATGATGTGGAAACCTATGGCTCTATAGAAGCACGGGAGCTGCCTTTTATCATCGGTGTGATGGGTAACTTTTCGGGCATGCTTCCTGAAGATCAGCAAATCCCCCTTCATGAACGGCAATTCATCCAGATTGATCAGGACAATTTTGACACCGTCATGGCACGCCTGAAGCCACAAATATCAATCACGGTTGAAAACACATTATCCAATGACCCTGAAAATGAAACACTGTCCTGTGACCTCTCATTTAGGAAAATGAAAGATTTTGAACCTGACGAACTGGCAAAGCAGATTCCCGATATCAAGGAAATGATAGACGCACGCAATCAACTGTTAGTCTTACTCAGCAAGGCTGATCGTTCACGGGATCTTGAGCGGGGGCTTAAGGATGTACTGAAGAACAGTGATTTGATGGCAAAACTCAGTGCTGAGTTAGGCATTGAGCCTTAACGCCCCGCTTGGGCGCGCGGCAGTATGAAAAGTTTCCCGTATAACGTTGAGATCAATACACAGTGATAGACGAATCCACCGAATCAGCCTCTGAAGAAGCAGAAGCAAGGCGAGAAGCTTCACTGCTGGACGAAATACTGGAAGCCAGTGAGGATAGTGTACTGAAACAGCTGGTCATGGCTCGCGGACAATGTTCAGTCGAAGAATTGAAAGGCTTACTGGTTCGAATGTGCAAGCAATACGCCGATGGACAAATACAATGGACAGAAAGTCTGTTGAAAACGATCAATACTGCCGTTGCCCACATCGACAAAAGCATCAGCCAGCAAATGCGCACAGTCATGAAAGCCCCCGAGCTACATGACGTGGAGGGTCGTTGGCGTGGTTTTCAGTCTCTCGTTAAAAATTCCGAGTTAGGCTCCGATTTAAAGATTAAGGTCTTTAACATCAACAAAAACGATTGTTTTAAGCAGTTTCAGGAATCACCCACCATTGATAGAAGCCCCCTGTTCAATACGATTTACCACCATGAATACGGCACTGCCGGAGGCGAACCCTACGGCGTTCTGCTGACGGATTTTACCTTCGGATACAAAGGGCAGGATGTCGCACTGATGCGGGCTCTCGCCGAGGTTGGAGCCGCAAGCCACATGCCTGTCATTGCAGCAGCCTCACCAGCCATGTTCGGGATCCCCGATTTTCCCGCGTTTGCCGAAGGTCGACCGGTTGCCCCGGGTTTCAATTCACCCACCTACAACCAATGGAATAATTTCAGATCCACGGAAGACGCCCGCTATCTTGTACTCACGCTGCCAAGGGTCATGGCTCGTGAACCTTACGGGAAGGATGCAAACCCCGTTGAAGCATTTGATTTCGAAGAGTTTGAGGTTGACGAGAACGGAACACCCATTTTCGAGCCCAACACAGATTTCGTCTGGTGCAACGCCTGCTTCGCACTCGGCCTCAAAATCTCTGAGTCGTTCTCCCGTTTTGGCTGGTGCACTGCAATACGCGGTATGGAGAATGGTGGCAAGGTCGAAAACCTTCCCAACTACGTCTACAAAGCCCCGACTGGCGACCTTATTCAGCAGTGTCCCACGGAGGTAAACATCACGGATGAGCGTGAAAAAGAACTCAGCGACCTGGGTTTTCTGCCATTGATTCATTACAAAACCACCTGTCATGCAACCTTCATAGGCGCACAGACGACTCAGAAACCGAAAGTCTATGAAAACCCGGATGCAACAGCCAACGCAGCCATATCTGCCCGACTGCCTTACATGATGGCAGCAGGGCGGATCGCACATTATCTTAAAGTCATCGGACGAGATCGTATTGGCTCTAATATTGAAGGCGCTGAACTGCAGCAGGAACTCAGTACCTGGCTTGGAAAATATACCAATGCGGCAGCCGTGAGTAATGATGCACGCGCAAAATTCCCCTTAAAGGAATCCTCCGTCAGGGTTGTCGAGCAGCGTGGTCGTCCGGGTTGCTACTCAGCTGTTGCCTATCTCCGTCCCTGGCTGCAATTGGAAGAGCTGACGGCCTCACTCAGGCTTGTCGCCAGCATTCCAAGTTAATCACCCGCCATCATGAAAAACATCCACTATTTGAGAGCACAAATACATCATCTGGTCCTGGCAAGCGGTCAGGTAATCGATAAGCAAATCATGCGTGTTTGCCAAGATACAGCGTTCACAGAGCTTCATAACGCGTGGTGCAACCTCTATTACCTCACGTCGATCATCAGTTCTGGACGAAACTGTTTTATCCGGTTGCTGGACCTGACCATGCAGGAACTGGTAGAGGATATTAAGCAGTCAGCGGCCTTACAATATACCGTTATTTATAACCTGGTGTACCACCGAGAGTTTGATACCCAGGGGGGGTACCCCCTTTGGGTTGCTGGTTATCGATTTTCCAATCAACCTACTGGGTAAACGGACAAAAACACACCTATACCTGTTATCCGCTATGGCACACATTGGGCAAGATGCACTCTGCCCTGTCATTTTCCCGATGGATGAACAGTGGCTTGCCCCGGAAACCGATCGAATAGCCTTTCTGGAAGAACGTATACTTCGCATTTATAACAGCCTTCCACTGGCAGATTACCGGGCACTGCGAAAACAACCCCATAGCCTTTATTTGGGGCTTGTTTGGCCTGGCGCCTACTTGATCGAAAACGATTCCCCCATCGCAACATTATAAAATATCTGGCGCCATTTGCCTGGCTGCCTGTGTCATCAAGGAGTTTGACCTATACAGCTGGTTCTCAGGCTTGCAGTGCTGGGGCGCAGAAGAAGAAGGCGGCGCCATTCTCCCTGTTCCCGAAGGCGCCACAGTGCAGGCAACACTGCAGTTCTCCGAATCACTTGACCAGCTTTATTCCAGGCTGGGTATCATGCTGCTATCCTCAACCTGGCTCGAAGGCCTACCCGGACTCTTCACACAGACCCTGCTTCACCGCTTCCCAGACCATGACAAACCCGGGCAGCCAGCGAAAAAATCGGAAGAGCCGCTGCCTTGGCTCCTGATTGCATGCAGAGCTGCGCATTACCTGAAGGTTATTTTGCGTGAAAATATTGGTCAGGTTCTCTTAGCTGAAGACTGTCGCCAGATATTGGACAAGTGGATACAGAAATACTGCCTCACCTCTAAAACCATGACCCATGAGTCATTTGCCAAATTCCCATTCAATAAAGCCAAGGTTCGCGTGGCCTACTCTCCCGTCGATGATTCACACATGACGGTCAGCCTGGATCTATCGCCGAACCTTCCGCCCGGCATGATAGCAGAACCATTAGCTTTGAAGGTGATACATAAAAAGGGCGGCAGGTAGGAGTTAAACGTGTTTGAACAATTTACAGATGCAGGCACCAATCGTGACCAAACGCAGTTTGGTGTTATGACATCCTTATCCAATCTGCTATCCAGTCGAGTACCTCTGACACCGCCAGGCCTGGCTGAATGTCTGCCCTTGTTTCGCTATGGTATGCCCAGTCTCTTCACGCCGATCTGTGATATTGACCGTGTCTGCAGTGATCTCAAAGCCGCCATTCTGTACTTCGAACCACGTATTGAGAAAGTCAGTATCACTGTTGACAGGAAGCCTGACAAAGCATTGTCTATCTCGATTGAAGGCTGGATGACGATTGACCAACAAGCAACGCCCATCAGGTACGTCCTCAGCTAATGGCTAACCACAATTTCTGGCAAGCGCAGTCAGACGACCATAACCTCAGAAATTACATTGAGCAGGAAGTTAACGCGTTGCATCGCGAGCTTGCTCAATTCGAGCAACGTCATCCTGACATTGCCAAAAAATTACAATTACTGGGAGGACGCCCAAAAGACCCTGACATGACGTTAATGCTGGAAGGGATTGCACTACTCATGGCAAGGCTTCAGCAGCGCCTGGACAGCAATTACGACGCCATTGCTGAACAATTATTAAATATCATGGCGCAAGAGGTCACAGCCCCCCTGCCAGCCGCTGCCATCATAGAGCTTCTGCAACTGAAAAACCGAACCCATGTCAATTTGGATGCAGACAGTCAATTCATTGTTAATTCCGAACACGAAGGGCAACAGGATTTCAGAACCCCATTTAACGTCAGCATTCCACCATGGCAGGTCGATTCTGCCAACCTGAGTCGCGGGCCCTTTCCGCTGCCCACTACGATGACCGAAGGCGCACGTATCGGTCTTCAGATCGTGTGCTCAACAGAGCTGGCTGGCTTGGCCATTCCTGCCATCGAACAGCAACAACTGGATTTCTATATTAATCCTCAGGCACCATTATCCAACCTGCTCTTTGATCTAATGGCAAGCCCAGCATCGCAAATACTGATAGGTGATGGTGGAACCTATAGTGTTGTCGACTGCAAACAGCTCTTACTGCCGGCCTTTTCAGATCAACGCAGACTACTCAACAGGGATGAACGGCTATTTCCAGCCTTACAACTGCTCCGTGAGTTCTTTGCCTATCCGGACTTCTTTCGATTCCTTCGGCTTCCACTGCACAGCGTGAGTGAGCGATTGGCCTCCAGCCAGTTGGTCATCTGGTTACTCTTTGAAGATTGTCCTGAACCACTACTCAAGCGTGTCACAGAAGATCATATCAAGCTTCGATGCCTGCCGATCGTTAACCTTTATGAGCAGCTGATGGAACCGATCAATATGAACGACGAGCACGTACAGTATCCATTGAAAAATAACCCTCGCTACCCTAACAGCCGGGTGTATCAGGTACAGTCGGTTGAGGATGTGACCGACCCGTCCAAGATACATGCTTTAACGCCAATATCCGATTGTGCCCGGGGTGATCAGTATTCCGAGCTCTATTGGAATTTTTTGCGGAGGTCATCGGACGATTCCCTGATATTCATGGATACCCGCCCCTTCCGGGCGTCGCAACACGGACGCATCATTTCATCGCGCTGCCTGTGCTATGACATGTCGACCCATGAACTGCCTCCCTACACACCGATAAAACCGCTCTTTGATTGCCTTCCCGGGTCTACAGCGCAAGTGCTTGTGCGCAGCTGGTCTGTGCGTGGGCTGGAAGACCGTCGACCTGGGTGGCTTTTACTGGGTTCACTATTACTGAATCCACGAAATCTATTTTGCGGCGATAACATAGAAGAACGCCTGAGCAACATCATGGCACTGTTTTTTCGTCAAGACAGTGGCTTGGATTCAGCGATTATCAATGCCATCAAATCCATTGTCTGTGAGCAGGAAGTCTGCCCTGTCAGTCATAATACCCACCGTCATATGGTGAGTTTAGGATGCCGTTTTGAAATCAGGCTTAAAACCCCAACCGGCGGTGTTTTTGTTAATAGTGGATTGACCATATAGCACTATAATGACGGTGTAATGTCCCATAGCGCCCATAAATATGGGAGGTTGTCATGGAGCAACAACAGTTTCTCAATCTTCTCGAATCTCTTACGTTACTCACGCCTGATCAGGCCTGTATTCTCCGAAGCTCGCTGCCAGAGCCGGATACACTGGATATCCAGCCCGGTGGTTGCCAGATACTGGAAGCGGTTAATGACCAGTTTGCCCAGTCCCCCTGTTGCCCAAGATGCCGCAGCGATCATGTCGGAGGGTGGGGCTCGCAAAGCGGCTACCCGCGTTACAAATGCAAGCGCTGCAAAAAGACATTTAATGCGTTGACGGGCACACCACTGGCTCATCTTCGCGTACAGGACAAAGCCGACCAATATCTCGACTGTATGCGTGGCGACACGACGCTCAGGGTTGCTGCAAAGCAATGTGATATCTCATTACCGACGTCTTTTCGATTGCGCCATCGCATCATGCGCATTATCGAAACAGACCAGGCCGAGCTTCTGAGTGGTATTTCTGAAATCGATGAAACCTTCCTGCTTGAAAGTCATAAGGGAGAACGAGGTCTTGGGGAAACCGCACGCAAACGGGGTAAGCGCAAGGCCCGTACCAAAACGAAAGCATCCCGCCCCGACAAAACGCAGAGCCATCCACGAAACATCCCGATAATGGTCGCCTGCGACAGGCAGAACCATATTACCGATGCCGTGCTTGATCATGTCAGCGCTGATGAGCTGGAAGCGCATCTGACCGGGAGAATAGAACCGGGGTCAATCCTTTGTGCTGATGCCCATCTGAGCCATGAGAGCATTGCCAGGCGGCTTAACCTGAACCTTAAGGAACTGGTGATATCACAAGGTGTCTATGTGATTGAAGATAACTACCACATTCAACACGTTAATGCCTATCACAGTGATTTGAAGATATGGATTAATGGGTTCTTTAAAGGTGTGTCGACCAAATATCTGGCTAGGTATCTTGGATGGAAGCGTTTTCTTAAGACTGAAATCTTCTCAGAAGATGGGTTATTAGAAAGGATTTCAAAACACTGGGTAAAACCACTTTTAAGCTAAACACCGCCCCCCAACCTTTGACAACCTGCCAACCTTACTGTTCCTGCGCTTTATTGAACAGTTGTTGGCATACTGGCGACCTTTTGGCAATCATAGCCATTTTATCGCTGGCTTACACAATGAGCGTGGCTGGCGTTGGGATTTTGGGCGACGCGTGGATGCATAAGACATGAGTTCAGCCAACAGCAAACCATTATTGAATAATGTCTGGTTATCTCGCCTTCGAAATTCGCCCATGGATTTTGAGTTTATTCAGGTTCTTCGAATACTGTCTGACTCACCCGTATTCCAAGATAAGCTATCACTGGCACCGCTCTCTTCAGGCGAATACACCCGCGCCGAAATCGGTGACTTAAAACGCGCCTATAATGCATACAAATTGACGGTATCAAAACCTGCGCTAACGGGAACATACGGTGTACTTCCCCACAGCTTGAGGGATCTTGTTAGAAAAGTTATTTATGAAAATAGCAGCCATAGCCTGGAAGACTTCATCAACGTGTTTAATAACCGGTTACTTTGGTCACAATACCATACCGATGCTGCACGTTATTTAGCGCTCTACCTAGAAAGCAAGATACGACACTCTTCCTTTGGAGAAACACCAGGCTTTAACTTTTCTGGCAATGTTTTTAATAACATAGATAATCTGGAATATCATCCTTATGCGATCAGCCTGTGCATGAATACCAATTCATTGGCCGGTGCTGAAAAGCTCCTTTCCAACTACCTGAAATCGACTGTCTCTATCGAGCGTGATAAAGGAAAGCGCTGGCCTATTGACCACGACCGCTGTTGGAAAATCAGCAGTTCTAGTCGGTCAAACGAATTCAAACTTGGAAGGAATACCGTCATCGGTCGACATGCCTGGCTACTGGGTGAAACAGTGAGTATTATCCTGCATTATAAAAATAATATTCAATGGCAAAAACAACTACGTTACACACCACGATTCACAGAGAAAGTCGTTAACATCACTCGCTCTATACTACCCTTTCATTTTGTACGCTACTTTATTGAAATACCTGCCTCCGAGTCCACAGCCATGATTTTATCAGCAAGAAAAAAAATCTATCGACTTGCTTACCATACGACGTATTACAAAAACAAAAAGCAATATATGCGTATCTCATGGAAATAATTATCAGCCAACAAGAGTAACATCAAGGTATATCTTAGAGTAACCTAGGCGGTGTTAATATAGCTCGCGCCTTTGACTTAAAAGAAGTAATGTGATGTGAATTTGAAAGACCTCCACTGTATAAAGACTTTATATAATGCTCTAAACATGTACAAAAATTCCTCGTACTACCTCTACCCTCTTTAGGTAACACACCTACGCCAAAATTAGGGTCAAATATTCCATAACAATTCACTGCATGCATTAATGCTACAGCATGCGCACCAAGACTACCGGCTATATCAAGATAAAAATATTGGTTAGGCCTATCGCGAATAAACAGCGCTGACCCATATACCCCCCATTTACTAGATTTCTGAAAACCAGTTTTATCGAAGTTAGCAGAAAGCGCCATCGCAGTCGCTTCACTTGTACTTTCAACCAATTTCATGACAGACCCTTCATCAACATTCGCATAAATCGAATCTCCAACATGATAAGAGGCTTTCCCTGTCTTAGTCACTGTTCTAAGATGCTGCACAAACATATACCCCCTTACCTTCCCTTTCCCCTCTGCTGTTGCAAGTGCTGATAAAAAAGCAGGCAAGCTAAAGTAATTTTCAATCATTAGTAATGAAAATCCTAAACACATGCCAGCCATTCCTGGAAAATTACTATTAACCACTGTATCTCTATGTGAGCTTAATCTTTTAGCCTTGATACCCGAAAAATCAGACAAGTAATCATTTTGGCAGAACTCACAAGATACACTACCACCGTACCTCTTAATTATTGATGTAAATCTCTTGTAGCTCATAGAAAACGCCTCATTTCACTTAACCAACGACTAACCATATCAGAACATTAAATATACGCACTTCCACTTCCAAATACTGGCACATCAATAAAATCACCACCTACCCCGATAAGTTCTAACAACCGTTAATACGGCCTATCAACAAAGAGTGTTCTGCCCGGATAATAAAAATCACTATCCCCCATCAGCATTAAATTATTCCTCTCGTAAAAGCTCTTTGATTCACCGGCGCTATTCAGAATCACACTATGTATATTATTTATCCTTGCTACATCAACAACACAGGCCAATAACTTTGTCCCGAGCCCTTTGCCTTTCGCTTGCGGATCAACAGCCAAAAGCTTTACTTCAAGAATGCTTCCCGGCCCGGTTGGTGTAGGATAGAATTGGTTTTTCTTATTCTCTATATGTGCGCCAAAATACACCATCCCTTCCAGTTTTTTATTCTCCAATGACGTCATGAGAAGAATTCCACTTTTATCATCACTTGGCAGCGCTGCGAAGCATTTTTCCATATCATAAATTTGACTGATAACAAGATTAATTGCTTCAACAAAAGGACAGTCCAGCATCGCCAATGTATACGTAATTCTAGCGACAAACTGTCCATCATAGGGGCAATGCTCCAGCTGACAACCACTGGACTTTATTTTGCAATAAAGATGACTTGAGATTTTCATTGATTTGGACACCAACATAAAAGCAACTCAGTAAACTGATATCACCATCATCTAACCATAAAAATTAAAATATACGCTCTACGAAATGAAACTGCGTCATCAGTGCTGGATCAAAAGGCAGGCGCTTCCTGCTATTCCTATCCATAATTTCAAATGAAACCGTCTGATCTCCTAGCGAAAAATAGGTACTTCCTATCGATGCCCCTCTATCCGAATAACGAAAATTTTCACCAAAAAACCTAAACCAACTCCAGTCCCCGGTAAAACTGGCATGCGACAAAGGAGCTTCCTGAGAAAAGAATGTCGCCTCAACAAAACCGCCCTCATTCGACAAAGCGATATCTTGCCAGATATTTGGACCATGATCGTAACGGATCAAATTATTCGGTCATGAATCAGATCCGTTGATTACGTATATATAACAGTCAACGATCATGGTTAGGCTATGCATTTTGGATTATGGCTGTTATTGACGTTGTATGCCCCCACTGTGGAAGTATTGATGGTGTTGTGAAAAACGGTAAAGCGGACTCCGGACTGCAACGCTATCTCTGCCGACACTGCAAACGCAGCTTTCAGCTCGATTTTATCTATAACGCTAACAAACCGGGCACCCACGAACAGATCAAGGATATGGCGATGAATGGCTCGGGAGTCAGGGATACAGGCCGGGTACTCGGAATCAGTCCAACCACAGTCATCAGCCACCTAAAAAACTGGCGCCGCCGAGCGTGACATCACAACCTTTTGAGGGTGAAGAACAGGTGCTGATCTGCCAGATGGACGAGCAATGGTCGTTTGTCGGCAACAAAGGGAACCAGCGCTGGCTGTTCTATGCCTGGGAACCACGTTATCAGAAAGTCATTGCTCATGTATTCGGGCGCAGGACAAAAGCAACGCTGAATAGACTGATAGCGCTGATCAAACCCTATAAATTCAGGTTTTTCTGTACGGATGACTGGAAACCGTACACCGCCGAACTGCCGGAAGAGCGCCACTTTGTCAGCAAGGCATTTACCCAGAGTATTGAAAGAAACAATCTGACGCTGCGGACCCGGATTAAACGGTTGAATCGAAAGACTATCTGCTTTTCCCGTTCAGAGGAGCTACACGACAAAGTCATCGGAGAGTTCATCTCCAGAATGTGGTATCAACCGGTTTGAAACATGACCAATTATTCTTATCCTGCACGACAAAATGTGTCGCTGTTGGCGACATGGATATAATCCTGACCTGAAACGAATCCAGAGACGAGCCATCACTTAGGAAAAAGCTTTGGTTGATCTGTTTCCCTACCCGTATCGTTTCAAGAAGCTGTCGCCTGACAGGCAATACCTTTCCAGGTATCAGGACTTTAAGCCTATGATCGTCTATGAAAGGCGCCAGATAGGTTTTTACAAATCCATCCAGTTGTCCATCCGTCTGAAAGAATGCCGAGAACTGTTTAAAATTAGCGTCTTTGGACGACGACCGAGCTAATGGGTAGTGATTTTTCAAATAACGGGTGTAGGGTAAAACAACATTTTCATCCCATTGTCTCTGTAGATACTGACCGCCCGTTTCAACGTAGTAACTCACCAGCTCATGACTGAGCTCTACCAGCCACCGTTTAATTTGTTCTGGCTGCGGGTCAGCAAAACTCACGAGTGCATTTAAAGGATGTCGCGACTCAACAATATCCACTAACTGGTTGTACGCACATTTCTGTTTATCGTCGCACTGCTCCATCTGCATTATTTTCTGATACAGATCATTAATGATGCCCTGGCATCTTCCCGAGAATTCTATGACGGAATCACCTTGTATCAGGCGATGATAATGTTCAAACGCTTTTACAACCTCTTGTCGTCCCGACATATCCAACGTCATATCAACACTGGCCTTCGAGGCATCAGCGGTCGGTAATGGCTCTGCCAACAACCGCGTATTCCGGTCAAGCATCTCGAGTATCCCTGCCAGGGACGAAAATTCCCACTGCGCCAGATTGGATGACGCTTCACGAATAGTAGAAAAATCACGCAAGGGTTTGACATGGATACAGCTCATGACATGATTCCACTGCGAAATATACTCAAGCACATACCTGTGATGCAGCTCCCCTCCCGATCCCATTATATAGTCCGTGGTCGTCCGGGTCTCAATCCCCTTGATATTATCGATATCATTGTAAATCTTCTTAAACAATCTGGAATCCGGTGACATCAAGTTTTCATGCCAGGATTCCAGCGTAAAAAGCACAGGAATTTCACTGGGGCAATCCTTTTGCTTCGTGCCTCCCAATTGAAAGACTTTATTAAAATTACTGCCTAACAACTTCGCCAGTGGCACCGGACGCATTAATTCAGGATCTGATTTCAACCGGCGGTAAGCCAGTTGACTATCACTCAACCCGGAAAGACTGTCCCTCGCCTGATTCAGCAGGGAGACATCCGGTAACTGTACCGGATAGTTCGATAGCGAAAGTAGGTCACTGGCCTGTTCCGAGAGTCGGTATTCATTGATAACGGATAAACTGTATTCTTCACTGACGATGGGCAAGAGCCCTTGAATCAATTCTCTTTTGTGGAGTAGGCCAGGATCATACAACATCTGATACAAGCGAAGTCGATCAAATACAGACTGGATTTCGGCATTGACAAGCTGCACCTCCAACGCCTGTGCAGCACTCTTGACGAGGTATGGATATAACCGGTTTTTCAACTGCTCGTCATAGAAGTGACGAAACGTATTGGAATAACTCCTGACAGCCCAATGCGCAATGAGAAAACGCATCGGTAGCTGTTCATAGGTTTTATTCAATGTCTGCAATATTTGCAGCTGCTCGAGGGTAGATTCAAGCGTCTCATCGCTACTGCCACGCGCCCTTATCCTTTCCGTGACATAAGTATCCACAACGCGACTTGTTTCCGTATTCAGCTGTTCTAATTGATCAAGGTTGAGATAACACCACCAGGCCACTCCACCGACAAACAGGAACGCACCCGCCACAAAAACGCCACCCCACATACGATGAAAGAACTGTGCCGTACGATTAGCCCCGGCATATTGGGACATAGGCAAAAACACCTGGTGGAACAATCCACTGGCAAAAGCCGTGTCTGCCGTGCATGGGTGCGCCAGCGCTGTCGACAATCCAAAATACTGGTGACACCACCTCGCCAGCAGGCTGGTCACCGCCTCTGTCTCTCCGGATGCGATGAGCAGGTAACCCCTCAGTTGCGGACGCTGTTTATCAAACGCATGATCAAAATAGTTAACCAACTTGCCAAGCCAGGCACCGAGTTGTATGAACTCAAAAACAAGCGCAAGACTGTCATTACACAGGGCATCATCATAATCATTGCTGATTGCATGAACCTGCTTACAAAAGAGCTGCTGCATTTGTGTTTGCCAGCTTTCTCTAAACCATTCACTGGCAGGTTTCTGTAATTCATCGCGCCACGCCCCCCATGCCTTAGAGCGTTCTTCACGACTGAAATTTCGATTCAGCACCGCCCGGGAAAAGATCGTATCAATGCCGGCTGTCATGAAAAGTATCGGGAGTGACTGACCAATGCGCTCACACAGCCGAATAATATGCTGTGGCAACTCTTTACCAAAAACCGCATTCTCCTGTAAAACCTCTGGTGATGTATCAATCAGAACACCACTGAACGTCCTGCTTTTTCGATAAGTAATCAGACAAAATTAATCTCATATTTGGTACCGTAGTCATTCAGTACTCGTATCACTTCCTCTTTCAGAGAATCAAAGTCAACATAGGCTGACAAATTTACCCAGTAATACTTAACCATTCTCCATAGTATTTCGATCAGGTTGAGCTCTGGTGAATACGTTGGCAGCCTGACAATATGCACATTCTTCTCCAGCCACTTATCCTGCGCCTCCCGGAATAACCGGCTGGTATGCATGGAAGCGTTATCAATGACAATAACGCGTGGTTTGTCGTCATCTGTCTGTTGAATAAAATCATCGAAGGCTGCGATGACGACCTCACTGGTCACCTTCCCTTCTGTGGCAGAGTAATGCAGCTCACCACGTTGACTCAGGAAACCCAGCACATTCAACCGCCGGGAATGTTGTGAAGGAATAGCCAGTGTTTCGCTGATCTCCTGCCACGCATAAGGCACATTAGGGATCAGGCTGAATCCGGATTCATCAAAATAATACAGAGAACACTGGTCTTTCGATTCTGCGTCAAGAAACGCCTTAAGAATGGCATATCTCTGCTCAAATGCCTTCTGGTCGCGTTTGTGTTTGCAGGAGCGACGGCATCGCTTATACGTCAAATTCAGTTTTTTTTAGCGTGCGCGTCACCGTTCGCAATGAGAAGCTCTTACCGGTTTCCGAAGCCAGTCGGGCACTGGCGACTTTGATCTGGCGGGGTTCGTCTTTTACCAGTTCTGCCAGCCTTTTCACATCAACCGGGACCAGTATGCAAGGGCGACCGGGTCTGTGACGCTGAAGGAGGCCCGGAACCCCCTTCAATTCCCAAAGCTGTAACCAGGTGCAGACAGTATTCCTGTCAACGTTGAAGAGTCGGCTGATATCGTTAACCGCAAAACCTTCCAGACTGCTCAGAATGGCATGAGCCCTTCTTCTGACCTGGTGCTTCGGATGATTTCTGTACAGTTCGTTAAGGTTGGCTCTTTCAACATCAGAGACTGGCTGGACAAATTTCATCTAATTGGAACTTCCTGAGCGTGATCAGGTTATATCATAAGTAAACAGGAGATGTACCTTGGTGCAATTTGTCTTTGTAAAAATGGCAAAACATTTATGGCCGGGTACTTAATGGTGAATCCTACCCAGCAACTCACTCAATAACGGATCCCTCTTATCCAGAGACAATAATTTATTGGACGGACAGATGAAGACGGTACGACCTTCAGTCCATATCTCAATCCAGTTGAGAACCTTGTCATTATCAGGGGGAAGCAAGCGAAAGCGCAGCGCTGCCATCAGCGCATTGGATTCTTTAGGCTCAGCATGAATCACGTAGAACCATGGAAAAAATGTCGTTTTTTCACGAATACTGGCCTGGTAGGCCATTAACTGGCTCATGTACTCTGAAACCAGCTTTGCCGGTTCTGACAGTTGCCTGTACCGGGTGATAACAAGAAACAACAGGCACAAAAAGGCCACCAGGAAAACAATGACACCAGCACCGGTTACCCATGCGCCATAAACGGAATGCCCCGACATCATCACAGCCATCCCTAATGCCGTCGCGATGATGCCGAGTATCAGGAACGCCAGTATGATAAAGACAAGCACTTTATTTCTTAGGGAAAAGAGCATGACGAATGTCCGAGGGGCTTACCGCCGTATTATCATCAAACAGCTGATTGATACGCTGTGTCTCATCCAGTATTTCTGTACGCAAACGGTATTGCATTGAAACAGACCATAAAGTGGCACCGATAACCAGGGTGACAACACAGACGGTGGCCACAATGCTTATTGGCCATTTTTTTATGTGCCAACGGGTTTTAAACCGGGTACTCCGGTCATTGATATCGATAAAAACAAACGGCTGCTCCCGCAAATACCGATTTCGACCCAGCTGTTTTTTCAGTTGCGAATAGAGCTCACTGATACGCTCCTTTCCGTCATGCCTGAACTGCCCCCTGAACCCCATTTTCATACAGAGGTATGCAACCAGTAACAATGAAGGGTTGGGCGTTGGATGCTGCAACCACTGTCCCAGCAAGTCAAAACAGTGTACGCCGGCATCGCCCCGAAAGAACAATCGACTGCAGAGTGTTTCCTGTCGCCAGGCTGCCCCCCAGCGACTCATCATGATTTTTTCATCAATGGCAGCAGACACCCACATACAACCTACCGACGTCACTTCATCAGGGTAAGACTTCTGCAGTTTTATCGCTGTTTCGGTTAGCTGCCCAAATAAACTGTCAGGGACAGCGCTCTGGTCACTGAGACGATTAATGTGACTGAGAACAGCCAGAAATGGGTATAAGCGATTAACCAGCGGATCTTTCAGGTCTACCCAGTCCAAAATCAACGGCACATCCTGACGGTGTTCCTTATCCGAAGCCGTCTGGCCCAGTTCAGGATTCCCCTGTGCTTTGATATCAGGCATATGAATACTCTTCAGCGCCGTACAATGAATAAACGTATATTGAAGCTACCCAGTTGCTGAAACGCATGAATGACCAGTGGCATATGGTTGTTGATGGCCTCCTTGATCAGATCTGACTCGGTATCAATTTCATAGAAGCAATGATCTGGTAGATTGAGTTCAAACGGAGGAATCGATAACCGGGAAAGCGTAATACCTTTGATCGCTGTCGAAACCAGTTGATCAATCCGATTTTTAGGCCCCAGTGTAATCAGGTTAAGGATGTCACCGGGATTTTCTCGAACTCTTTTCTCTGGAATTGCCATAATGAAACGGCTTTTGTCGTCAATATCGCCGGTCAATGCATACTCCCAGCGACGGTCGGCCGGCTTCGCTTCTTTTGGCAGTAGCTCCCACACATATTCATAACTGGCTGCCTGGATAAATTCCTCCAGACAACCAAAAAGCGGCGTAAACGACTGCTCAAGACTGTTGAACGTCAACCCCTTAGGTTCAGGAAATGGACGCTGGCTGATTGTACTCAGCGCACCACACAGCGTGATCAGTTCATCATAAAGCTGTGCTGTATTAATACGCCTGTGCATCCTGATGCTCCCAAGGCGGGCCTCCCATTGCCGGAGGAGAATTTGCCAGAGTTGATCATGGTAAAGTGCCTGCAGGCTTTTATAGCTTTTACCACTGTGGATACGGTTTTCAATGAGCTTGGCGCGGTGACTCAGCTGCGCATAGAACTCTTTCAAGCGGCTGTTCAAAACCGTACTGGCCTTGGCACAGAGTACGGGCGGAATAAACGCAGGATCCAATACCACCCCGCCGCCACTATCCAGCTCCTTGACCTTTGCCACCGCCAGGGTCGAATAGTTACTCAAGTCCCGCCCACCCAGCTGAAGCTGGAAGTTATATTCCGCGAGTGAGATATTGACTGCCGGATTGTCCTTATTCGTATTGTCCGTGATTTCATCACTGGACAGCAGGTAACGAAAATTGACCTCTTCCCTGCTACCGACCTCTTGATCCCCGTAGCTTCGTAGCGGAATCGTCAGATAGACGATAAGATCCGTACTGCCATCAGGGATATCTATCACCATTTCACGGGAGATATTAAATGGCGTTGCATCAGGAAAAACGCCTTTTGCGAATCTCAGCCCCACCTTGCCTGAAGGCATTAACTCCCTGGCCAGCTGAAGTTCGATGAAGCCAAAATCATCACCTCCCAGTGTACGAAAGTACTGCATTGCAAGATCAGCAAAATAACGCTCCTGTTGCTGAAAATGCTGAGGAGCAACATGAGCTCCCTCAAGCCATGCGACTGCTGCGTGATTCAAACTATTGGCGCCTGCATAAGAGTCAATCTAGAAGGGATAACAGTATGATTAATAAATATAGGACACAAAGGAAAAATCGACCATCAATATTCCAGTACCGAACATAGAAGCAAGAGAAACCATAAACATATACATTGTCACATAGTACAAACATATGCCATCCCAACACTTGAGGAAAAATACTCATTCGCATGACATATCGCTTACTAAAACTCGATCGAACTATGTACAAGTTAGAGAAGATCAATAACTTTAAAAGTACGTTTGTTCCGAAAAAACCAGCTTATTTTCTTGAGTCTGAGCAATGACTTACCCTCCACTACTCAATCTCTTAACACCCATTTTTTTGCAAACAACATTCTGAACACCAGGTGGAGGACCCGGTGGATAAATCATCTGTAACTCTGTTATGCCGGAACCAACTTGACCACAACCTGTTATACCAGGACCTAGATTGGTTAATCCTTGCAACCAGCAAATCCATTCATTATTTACATACTGGAAAACAACATTTGCCCGAATTGAGTTAAATGACCTCCGGCAAAGCCGGAGGCTTATTAGATGACGCCCCCAAAGGGCTTTTATTGCGCCCATGGGCGCGTGTCCCAACCAAGATTTAATTGATCATGTCGTTCATCATTCTTTTCTTGGTCACGGATATATGCCCTGACAACATCTTCATCCAAACCAACCGTTGTCACAAAATACCCTCTTGCCCAGAAGTGCTCTCCACTGAAGTTCCGTTGCCGACCTTTAAAATGACGAGCTATCGCTATGGCACACTTGCCCTTTAAGTAACCGACAACATGTGACACTGAATATTTTGGAGGGATACTGATACATATGTGGACATGATCACGCATCAAGTGGCCTTCCGGAATCTCACACCCCTTACGCTTGGCGAGTTCGTGGAATATGTTTCCGAGAAATTTTCTCAACCGTCCGTAGATCACCTTCTGGCGCCTCTTCGGAATAAAAACCACATGATATTTACAATCCCAGCGGGTATGGGTCAGACTCTTGTAGTCTGGCATAGGTTAAATCTCTTGATTCTTGGCGGAACCTCGAGATTAGCTACCGACGCCTCGGTAAAACCTATGCGAGTCTCCCCGGCATAGCCGGGGGTTTACCTAATGATTAATTAAGCCCTCTCGACATAACAATCACTACCTCATAAAGACCTTCATTAATAATACACAAGCTTTCATTATTAGCTCGCATCCCATTTTTCACAAACTCTATTTTTTGCAACCATTTCCACAAAATCACTCGCACCCTGAAGCAAATAGAATTCGTTATATCTCTGCATAAGGACCTCAGCCGGAACGCTATTCTGATAAAGAGCCAACAATTCCATTCTCATTTGACTAAAAGCAATGGACGCGGGGTACAAACCATACTTTTGATAAAAATCACCCAATCCAGACGCAGGATAAACTAACAACAAATACTCTTTACCAAAATATCTTGCATATTGTGCGGCCAATAAAAACATAACATCAGCCATACCTAACCCCCTATATTCATCGTCAACATAAAGGGAGTAAATACAAAACGATTTTTTCATCACTTGATCAAACACATTACCGTAGATCGTTTTCTGATCTAAATCGAGCATATATGCTTCTGCACACACACCATCTCGTTTTTTTAATTTATTCCCTCTCCATGAACCTTTACATGTACTAAGTGCAATTTTAATTTTTTCATCTGGTCTTTTGGGATCATGAAGAAAATGATACGACTCAACAAAATCAAAGCTACCACTCTTTGACACATTGATACTGGAATAAATTTTAATTCTAAAAAATTTTTTACATTCAATCATAACACCTTACTCCAAACGAATATCTTTCTATTTCAACAAAGACAAACCACTCCTCAAAAACGCTACAAAAATATTAATACCGGCTCACTGACGACTCACTCGACAAAACAAACACCTCATTAACTTAATAAATATAAAGCAAGCTCCTTACAAAAAAGTTCCACTTGAAAACCCAATCATTATATAAAACACGCTATTGTTTGCTCTACAAATCAAAAAAGCCGGGTAACTTAATAAGCCCGACTTTTTTCGATCAACTATATTATCCAGGGATGCGTTTTATCTTCGCACCCAGCTGCTGCAGTTTTTCCTCGATACACTCATAACCACGGTCAATGTGGTAAATACGATCAACCGTGGTGTCGCCCTCCGCCACCAGCCCAGCAATCACAAGACTGGCAGATGCACGAAGATCGGTTGCCATGACCGGGGCTCCCTTTAACTCTGAAACCCCGGTTACAATGGCGGTATTGCCTTCCACGTCGATGGTCGCCCCCATGCGCTTCATTTCCTGAACATGCATGAAGCGGTTTTCAAACACGGTTTCGGTAATGGAACCGGTGCCTTGCGCGACGGCGTTCAACGCCGTGAACTGGGCCTGAACATCGGTGGGCAAAGCAGGATAGGGAGCCGTTTTCAGATTGATCGCTTTCGGGCGACGACCTTCCATGTCCAGGGAGATCCAGTCATCGCCCCACTGCACGTTGGCGCCGGCTTCCTGCAACTTGGTCAGCACGGAATCCAGGATTTTCGGTTCAGTGTCCTTGACCTTGATACGTCCGCCGGTAGCTGCTGCAGCGATCAGATAGGTACTGGTTTCAATCCGGTCCGGCAGCACGGAATAGACACAACCGTGCAGGCGGTCAACGCCCTGAATACGAATGGTATCAGTGCCGTGACCTTCAATTTTGGCGCCCATGCGCAACAGGCACTCGGCCAGGTCAACCACTTCAGGCTCACGGGCCGCGTTTTCAATCAGGGTTTCACCTTCAGCCAGTACTGCAGCCATCAAAAGGTTTTCAGTACCGGTGACCGTGACAGTGTCCATGAAAATACGGGCACCTTTAAGACGTTTGGCCTTGGCACGGATGTAACCTTCCTCAACCTTTATTTCGGCTCCCATGGCCTCAAGACCACGGATATGCAGATCAACAGGACGGCTTCCGATCGCACACCCCCCCGGCAACGCCACTTCCGCTTCACCAAAGCGACTCAGCAAAGGCCCCAGCACGAGGATCGAGGCGCGCATGGTCTTAACCAGTTCATAAGGTGCACTGAGATGCTTAATCGTGCTGGCATGCACTTCCACATTCATCTTTTCATCGATGAGCAGATCAATCCCCATGCAGCCGAACAGCTCGATCATGGTCGTAATGTCATTGAGGTGCGGCAGGTTACAGACTGTCACCCGGCTCATCAGCCAGGAGTGTCGCGGCCAAGATCGGCAAGGCAGAGTTCTTGGCGCCGGAGATCCGGATCTCGCCGTTGAGTTGTACTCCACCAGTAATAATCAGCTTATCCATTGAAACCCCTGTTGAGAGGATAAGCATTATTTCCAGGAACTGATATCACATTCACCTTCCCGGAAATAACACAGGTAATACGAAACCACCCCCCTACCAAGCCAACCCGCTAGCATGCAGCGTTGGCCAAGCATAGGCTGGCAAAAGATTTATTGCTGAGCAGCCCACTCGTCACGGGTAAAGGTACGCATGGTCACCGCGTGAATCGTGCCGTCAGCAATCAGATCATTCAGGTGGGCATACACCATTTGCTGGCGTTTTACAGGCAAGGCACCGCTAAACTGATCAGAAATCACTGTCAATTGGAAATCACAGCCCTCACCAGAAACGATGACCTCGGCGTCATCCAGTCGCTCTTCCAGTAGTGTCTTGATTTCAACAGCTTGCATGGCGCTCATCCCAACCCGGATACAAAACGAGCAATAATAATAAAAGAAACGGGCGGAACACCAGTGTTCCGCCCGTTTCTTACACGTTTTTTTTCAGTTTTTCTGGAAATTCAGGCCATCGGCAACAGACTATCCACGCCGCAGACCCCGGCCAGAGCCATCAATTCATCCGGCAACCCGGTAAATGTCAGGCTGACCTGTTTATTCCCGGCATCCCGCATCAAGGAGAGTAGCAACGCCAGAGCGGCACTGTCCGCACGGGTCACAGCGGACAGGTCAACTTCCCACCATGGTGCGACCTGACTATCAATTAACGCCATGCCGGCAACTTCCAGTTCAGGCCGCCGTATCGACATCAACCGCGCCCTTCAACACCAGCTTTCCCGGCGCCGTTACCTCAACTGTATTCATCAGGCCCCCTGGGCGGCATCCGCCTGGTTCTTCATAATGGCCGACCAGTTATCAATCACCTTACCCCCCACATCCTTGTACTGCTGCATGGCAGAAGCAAACTGGTTGCGGAACTGCACGCCGATATTGATCCCTTCTACGATGATATTCCGCGCTTTCCATTGGCCACCGTCCTGAATCATGGAGTAGGACAAGCTGTATTCCTGGTTATCCGAACTGACTTTCAGATTGACCGGAATAGAACGAATCTTCCGGTTACGGTAATCCGCCAACTGCTCTTCAGCCACAGGGTCAACACGTGACAGTTTCAGACGGGAAGGATCCAGCGTCATCACCGCCTTGCCATAAAACTCAATCAGGCTGTCACGGAAAGTCTGGGTAAACGCCTTCAACTGCTCTGGCGTTGCCCTATGCGCATACTTACCCATCACACCACGGGCCACCTGATCAAAGGCAATCACCGGATCCAGCACTTCTTCAACGGCCACGTAGTATTTTTGCGGTTCTTTCTCGAAGACCGTCCGGTTTTCACGCAACACCGTCAGTACCTGGTTGGTGGCTTGACTGGCCACTGTTTCCGGCTTCTGCTCAGCCGCTACAACCGGCAGGGAAACCTGTGCAACAACCGCCAGCAGTGCCAGCATACGAGTCAGTTTCTGTGTCATTTTCATGATTGGCAACCGTCGAGATCACACGTTAATTAAAGTCTATCGTCGCTGGCTCAAAACGCATCATCACTGGCCGTATCGTCCTTGCCGACAGCACCCAGCATGAATTTCCCGATCAGGTCCTCGAGTACAATCGCAGACTGAGTATCATCAAACAGCTCTCCCGGACGCAGGAACTCTGTCGCACCGCCGATACTGATACCAATGTACTTCTCACCCAAAAGGCCTGCTGTTTCAATGGCTGCCGTACTGTCAACAGGAATATTGTCAACATCACCGTCAATAGCCATGGTGACCCGTGCCATATAGGTTTTCTTGTTCAGTTCAATACCCACAACTCGACCAATCGTCACGCCCCGCCATGGCGACCTTGGCACGATGCGTAAGGGAACCGACATTATCGAATTCCGCATACATGCTCATACGTCTGTGAGCTACTGCTCAGGGAGAGGCCGCTGACTTTCAACGCCAGCAGGACAAGCGCAAACACGCCCGCCAGAATAAAGGCGCCGACACCAATCTCTATCGTTCGCATCCGCATCGCTTACAGGTCTCCAAACATTACGGCAGTCAATATAAAGTCAAGCCCCAGAACAGCCAGGGAGGCGTAAACCACCGTGCGGGTCGTTGCCCGACTGATACCTTCTGATGTCGGCACGGTGTCATAGCCCTGGAATACGGCAATCCAGGTCACGACAAAACCAAACACCAGACTTTTGATCATTCCATCAATCACGTCATTGCGGAAATCAACGGCCTGCTGCATGTTGGCCCAGAATGAGCCTTCATAGATACCGAGCCAGTCAACCCCGACCATGGCGCCACCGAGAATACCCACCATGGAAAAGATGGCTGCCAACAGCGGCATGCTGATAAAACCGGCCCAGAATCGCGGCGCGATAATCCGCTTGAGCGGATCAACACCGATCATCTCCATGCTCGACAGCTGCTCCGTGGCTTTCATCAGCCCAATCTCCGCCGTCAACGCTGAGCCTGCGCGGCCGGCAAACAGCAACCCGGTCACCACCGCCCCAACTCACGCACCAAGCTCAAAGCCACCAGCTGGCCGACCGCCTGTTCAGAACCGTAACGGACCAGGATGTTGTACCCCTGCAACCCCAGCACCATACCAATGAAAAAGCCGGATACAATAATGATGACCAGAGACAGAAACACCCACGGAATACAGTTGCTTGATCAGCAACGGGAACATGGAACCGTGGCGGGAACGCCCCAGGATGGCATGAAACAGAATCATTCCGGCGCGGCCAATCGCCTGAATGCGAATCAAGGCCAATCCGGCCGATCCTGACCAGACTATCGACAAAGCCCGTCATTACCCCTCCTCCAACAATTCAGTGAGGTAGTCCTCACCGGGATAATGGAACGGCACCGGACCATCCGGCAGGCCATTCATAAACTGCCGGATATCCGGGTCATTCGAATTCATCATTTCTTCCGGTGTACCCTTGCCTATCACATGGCCATCGGCAAACAGATAGAGAAAATCTGCAATACTGGCGGTTTCCGTCAGATCATGCGAAACGACGATTGTCGTCATATTGAGGGAGTCATTGAGCATCCTGACCAGCTTGACCAGTACCCCCATGGCAATAGGATCCTGCCCTACGAACGGTTCGTCGTACATCATCATGCCGGGATCCAGTGCAATGGCACGGGCCAGCGCCACACGGCGCGCCATGCCACCCGAGAGCTCGCTGGGCATCAATTGGGAAGCACCACGCAAACCGACTGCCTGCAATTTCATCAGGACAATATCCCGAATCATGCGATCGGGCAGGTTGGTGTGCACTCGAAGCGGAAAGGCGACATTTCCAAAGACGCTCAGATCCGTGAACAGCGCACCGCTCTGGAACAACATCCCCATGCGACGACGCAGCTGGAACAGGTGCTCCCGATCCTGCGCAAACAGATCATGACCATCGACGCGGATAGTACCGGCATCAGGCTTCAACTGGGCGCCAATCAGGCGCAGCAGTGTTGTTTTACCCGTGCCACTGGGTCCCATCACCGCAGTGATTTTACCCCGGGGAATATCCATATCCACGTTGTCGAAGATCACTCGTTCGCCACGCAGAAAGGTCAGCCCGCGGATTTCAACAAAATTGTCCGACAGTGCACTCATCGAGCAAAAGCACCTTCCATCCAGGAATCGGTTAACGCGAAACAATCCATACCCAACCGCAGGCGACACAGACGCTCACGGTGATTCAGTACAACCAGGGATTCAGCCAGTTAGGCTACAAGATTACGCAACAGGCAACGGCAAAGTGCTATCAAGGCAATAGCACACTGACACCATTATCCCGCCGATAAAAGTGTAACACCGTTCACATTATGACATAAGCCTCACCGCGAACGATGCTGATTATCTGAATATTTCCAGTGGCCTACCTTACTCAACAGACCCTTAACAGAACCTGAACAAGTGGCAAGGTTATGGTTTTTTTCGTCACTGCAGAGTGCCAGGCAGCCACTTTACAGATACAATCCCCCGCTTTGAGCAGACAGGTTTACGAAATCACCATGCTTCTCGCTACTGGCGCTATCCTTGCCGGATTTATCGCCCTGATGTGGAGCGCCGACAAATTTGTCAATGGCGCAGCGGCCACCGCCCGAAACTTTGGCATGTCGCCTATGCTGATTGGCCTGACGATTGTCTCTATCGGCACGTCTGCCCCTGAAATCCTGGTTTCCCTGATGGCTGCCATGTCTGGTTATGGCAGCCTCGCCGTTGGAAATGCTGTCGGTTCCAATATCGCCAACATTGGCCTGGTGCTGGGCATTACCGCCATCGTGGCCCCCCCTGCCCGTCAAAAGTGATGTTGTTCGCCGTGAAATCCCCTTACTGATGATTATCACCGTCCTGGCCGGCCTGCTGCTGATCGACAACCAGCTGGGCCACCTGGACGGCATCCTGCTGATCAGTGGACTGATTCTCACGCTTTACCTGATCTACCGCTGGCAACGCCAGCCCGACAGCAACCTGCAAACCACTGCCGGCGCAGAAACCGAAGAAGAACTGCCGGATATCAGTCAGGCAAAAGCCACCGTCCTGCTGATCGTTGGACTACTGGTGATGGTAGCCAGCTCCCGCCTGCTGGTCTGGGGAGCAACAGAAGTCGCCCGTGCACTGGGCATCAGTGAGCTGATCATCGGCCTGACCATTGTCGCCATCGGCACCAGCCTGCCGGAACTGGCCGCCTCAGTAGTCAGCGCCCTGAAAAAACACCATGACATTGCGCTGGGAAATATTGTAGGCTCCAACATCTTTAACCTGCTGGCCGTAATGGCCGTGCCCGGCATCGTGGCACCAGCCACCATCGATCCGGCCGCATTCCAGCGTGACGTGCCGGCCATGATCGCCATCACAGCGCTGCTACTGTTCCTGGCGCTCGCCGGTCGCAAACGCCAGAGAATAGGACGGGGGGCCGGCGTACTACTGGCAGCCTGCTATTTGGGCTATACCCTGCTGCTATACCTGCAAAGCTGATACGCTATGGACACGCACCCAGACATCACAGCGACCACTGAATCACTATCTGATCGAGCTGCAATGACCAATCCGGAAGCTTTTATCGCGTCAGGCCGACGCACCGTAGACCTTGAACGCAAGGCCGTTGATGCCCTGCACAACCGTATTGACAACCATTTTGCCGATGCCTGTCAGCGCATGCTGGCCTGTACCGGCCGCGTAATTGTCGTAGGGATGGGCAAGTCGGGCCATATCGGCCGTAAGATTGCCGCCACCCTGGCCAGCACCGGCACCCCTTCATTTTTTGTGCATCCGGCAGAAGCCAGCCACGGCGACATGGGCATGATCACCAGCAATGATATCGTGCTGGCGCTGTCCAACTCCGGTAATACCAGTGAAGTAGTTACCCTGATCCCACTGCTGAAGCGACTGGGCATTCCTTTAATCAGCATGACAGGCAACAACGACTCCACATTGGCCCGCGCCTCTAACGCCCACCTGAATGTCAGTGTCGAAAAAGAGGCTTGCCCTCTGGATCTTGCGCCCACATCAAAGCACAACCGCAACACTGGTCATGGGTGATGCACTGGCGATCTCCCTGCTGGAAGCCCGCGGTTTTACTGCAGAAGACTTTGCATTTTCCCACCCTGGCGGTAGCCTCGGACGACGCCTGCTGCTGAAAGTCTCTGACATCATGCACACCGGCGACCGTATTCCCATGGTCAGAGAGGGCACATCCCTCAGCAAAGCACTGCTCGAGATCACCGGCAAAGGTCTGGGTATCACCGCCGTCTGCGATGACAATCAAAAAGTCATAGGCGTCTTCACTGATGGCGACCTGCGACGGGCACTGGATCAAAACATCGATCCACGCAACAGCGTGATTGATGATGTCATGACCCGCAACTGCAAAACCGTTCGGGACAATATTCTGGCCGCTGAAGCCCTGCATATCATGGATGAATACAAGATCAACGCCCTGATCTGTGTAGATGAAGACAATCACGCCATCGGCGCCATTAATATGCATGACCTGCTTAAGGCTGGAGTTGTCTGAATGAATGCTGCACTGCACGAAAAAGCACGCAATGTGAAACTGGCCGTTTTTGATGTGGACGGTGTCTTGTCCGATGGACGCCTCTATTTCACTTCTGATGGTCAAGAAATCAAGGCATTCAACATACTCGATGGCCTGGGCATCAAGCTGCTGCAAAACAGCGGTGTTGAAACTGCAATTATTACCGGTCGTAACTCACCACTGGTAGAAAAGCGCGCCCGTGACCTCGGAATCGCCCATCTGGTACAGGGTCGTGAAGATAAACTCACCGTGCTGACCGGCATACTGGAAGAGCTTGGCCTTTCCTTTGAACAGGTCGCTTACCTGGGCGATGACCTGCCAGACCTGGCAGCGATCCGCCGGGCCGGACTCGGCATGGCGGTTGCCAATGCCCACGATTTCGTCAAGCAACATGCTGACGGTGTCACCCAGATGAAAGGTGGCCGTGGCGCTGCACGGGAATTCTGTGAGCTGATCATGGCGGCCCAGGGCACCCTGGAAGCTGCACAGGCCGCGTATCTCTGAATCATCAGGGATACGTGCCTGCGGGTTAAGGACGTTATATGCCATTACGCCAGATTCTATTGATAGCCGCCATTGTCGTCCTCGCGGTCGGCATGGGTTACTGGGCCTACGAAACGGATCTCAAGGTTTCCCGCCAGCCAGCCGAGGCAACCACCGAGATCAAGGTGCCGGACTTCTTTTCTTACAATGCACATATCCGCGAATTCGACGAGAATGGGCTGCTGAAATCAGACCTGACCGCTGACAGCATCAGCCACTATCCTCACAATGACATCACACTACTGGCCAGCCCGGATCTCTGGAGTTACAGCGACAATGCTGCGCCGTGGCACACCGTCGCGGATACCGGCCGCATCCTGCCCGACGGGGGAAACGGTAGAATTGAAAAAGAACGTTGTCATGACACAGGTCGAGGGTGAAACCCAAAAGCTGCGCATGGACACAGACTTTCTGACCATATACTCTGGTCAGGATTTTGCCGATACCAACCGGCCGGTCACCATCATCAGTCCCAGCGGCGTGATGAAAGCCAACGGCATGAAAGCGTTTTATAAACGGGATTTTATCCAGTTGAAGTCCAGGGTCAGGGGCGTACATGAATCACGCTAAATTCACTCTTACATTTGTTGCCGCCATGGCACTGTTCAGCACGACGTCTGCACTGGCACTGCCCAGCGATCGGGAAAAACCGATCCACATTTCTTCAGATTCTGCCGACATCGACGACAAAAATGGCATTTCCATCTACCGCGGCAATGTCATCATGACCCAGGGCACCACCAAACTGACCGGGGGACATTGTGACCATCTACTCTCAGGATCGACAGATTCAGAAAGTGGTCTCTGAAGGCAAGAAGAAAAAGGCTTACTTTGAAGAAGAACAGGACAGTGAGAAAGGCCTCCTCAAGGCCTGGGGCAAGACCATCAAGTATTACCTGGATCATGAAAAGGTCGAGCTAATCAAACAAGCCCGTCTTGAACAAAAAGGCGACACTTTTACCGGTGACATGATCGAGTATGATAAGCAGGCTCAGGTCGTCAACGCAAAGGCGGATGGCGCCAACGAGGGCAAACGGGTCGAGATGGTGATCCAGCCTCGCCAGTAAGCCGGTCCTTTCCTGGGATGGCTGCCTCATAACGCAGCCATCACCGTTCCAACGAGTTTCGATGTACAGCGGTTAAACGACAGCATGTCTCAGCTTAAAGCCTGCAACCTCAGAAAACAGTACGGTGGCCGCCAGGTCGTCAGGGATGTCTCTGTCAGTATTGAGAGTGGGCAGATTGTCGGACTGCTCGGCCCCAATGGCGCCGGCAAAACGACCTGTTTTTATATGATTGTCGGACTGGTGCACGCCGATGGCGGCCAGATCCGGATTGACAACCAGGACATCACACCGCTGCCCATGCACGGTCGCGCCCGCGCAGGCATTGGCTACCTGCCACAGGAAGCCTCCATTTTCCGCAAGCTCAGCGTGGCGGATAACCTGATGGCAATCCTTGAAACCCGCAAGGACCTGACCAAGACGCAGCGTGTTGAAAAGCAGGAACAATTGCTGGAAGAGTTCAACATTCAGCATATCCGCGACAGTGCAGGTATGAGCCTGTCCGGTGGAGAGCGGCGGCGGGTTGAAATTGCCCGTTCACTGGCAACCGAGCCCTCGTTCATCCTGCTGGATGAACCCTTCGCCGGCGTCGACCCTATTTCGGTCAATGATATCAAACAGATTATCCAGCATCTGAAAAATCGCGGCATAGGCGTCCTGATCACCGACCACAATGTACGCGAAACACTGGATATCTGTGAACACGCCTATATTGTCAGCGAAGGCCACATTATCGCCGAAGGCGACAGTCACGCCATCATGGCCAATCAGAAGGTTCGCGACGTCTATCTCGGTGAACACTTCCGTATCTGATGCAAAATCCAAACCAGCCATGTACTATACCGTCGCGTAAGCGATAAATGTCGCAATAGGCTGAATAACCGCAGGTGCTAACAGGTACCTGACACGCTCTCAGGGATGAGCAAGAACGACAACCGTGAATCAGATGTAGTACAACCAGGACCGGTAGAGTCATGAAGCCATCACTGGAACTCAAGATTGGCCAGCAACTGACCATGACCCCACAACTGCAGCAGGCCATCCGCTTGCTGCAGCTGTCAACACTGGATCTGCAGCAGGAGATCCAGCAGGCCATTGAGAGCAACCCCCTGCTTGAGCAGGAGGAAGGTTCGCCAGAAAGCAATGTCTCGGAAGAGTCCACGACACAGGAAGGCGACACTGGCAGCGAAACCGGCCTGACTGACTTTGCAGAGGGTGAAAAAACAGAACAAACCTCAGAAGTATCAGATTCCCAGGAAGAGTGGAGCGATCAGATCCCATCTGAACTTCCCATCGATAGCGGCTGGGATGATGTCTACCAATCCTCATCCGGCTCTCAGGCCGAACGTCCTGACGACGACTTCACCAGTCGCAGCAGCGCCCCCGACTCACTACAGGATCACCTTGAGTGGCAGCTCAACCTGACCCCAATGAGTGACACCGATCGCCTGATCGGCATGGCGATTATCGACGCAATAAACGACGACGGATACATGACATGCTCCTTGGAAGATATCCTTGAGGGCATGGATCCGGAACTCGAGGTCGAGCTTGACGAAGTCGAGGTCATGCTGCGTCGCATCCAGCAGTTTGAACCAATCGGCGTAGCCTGCAGAGACCTGCGCGAATGCCTGCTTATACAGCTAAACGGTCCTGACGTTCAGGAAGAACCCGCATTATCTGCCGCCAGACAAGTCGCTGACCAGCACCTGGATCGTCTGGGCAGCCGTGATTACACCACGATCATGCGCAAGACAAAGCTCAAGGAACCCGAGCTAAAAGCCGCTATTGAACTCATCCAAACCCTGAACCCTAAACCCGGCAGCAGCCTTGAAACCAGCGAAGCAGAATATGTCATCCCGGATGTACTGGTCAGCAAAAAGCAGGGCGAGTGGGTCGTTGAGCTGAATCCTGATGCATCGCCACGCCTACGTATCAATACCGGCTACTCATCCCTGATCCGCCGGGCAGACAGCAGCAGCGACAACACCTACCTGAAAAATCAACTTCAGGAAGCCCGCTGGTTTATCAAGAGTCTGCAGAGTCGCAGTGAAACCCTGCTCAAGGTCGCCACCCGGATTGTCGACTACCAGCGCGGCTTCTTCGATTACGGCGAAGAAGCCATGAAACCGCTGGTGCTGCACGATATTGCCGAAAGCGTGGAGATGCATGAATCCACCATCTCCCGTGTGACCACACAGAAATACATGCATACGCCCCGGGGCATTTTTGAACTCAAATACTTTTTCTCCAGTCATGTCAGCACCGCCTCAGGGGGAGAGTGCTCCTCAACCGCTATCCGGGCGCTGATCAAGAAGCTGGTCGCCCAGGAGAACCCACGAAAACCCCTGAGCGACAACAAAATTGCCACCATGCTGGCGGAACAGGGTATCCAGGTGGCGCGGCGAACCATTGCCAAATACCGGGAATCCATCCTGATTCCGCCATCCAATGAACGAAAACGGCTGGTGTAGTCTACGCTGTGGCTAATGATCGGAAACGGCACGTATGGGCATACGCGGATTCCGGTAAATAGGTCGCAAAAACCCAAGACGATCGCCCCTGAGCAATGGTACACTACAGCCGTCAGCCCGGTTCGGACGGAGTGCGAACCGGATGTGAGCGAACCTGTGATCAGGAGAGTAACGCATGCAAGTTAACATCAGCGGACATCATGTCGAAGTTACCGAGTCCCTCCGCGAGTATGTTACCAAAAAACTAAACAAGCTCGCTGAACACTGCGATAGCATAACCAATATCCAGGTTACGCTGAGCGTAGAGAAAGTCAGACAGCTTGCAGAAGCGACGCTCCATATACGCGGTGCAGATATCGCGGCGTCCGCCGAGCACGAGGATATGTATGCCGCCATTGACCTTATGGCCGACAAGCTTGATCGCCAGATCCTCAAGCACAAAGAGAAAAACATCGATCGTATGCAGGGAGCCGGCTCGCACTGAGCACTCCTCGCAACTCCCAGCATTCCAATGAGTATTCGTAAGATTCTATTGCCCGAGCACGCCCTCTGCGGCGTGCAGGGTGGCAGCAAAAAGCGCACCCTTGAATATATCGCCAACCTGATCGGACAACATGATCCCGTCATCGACGCCAAGGATCTGTTCAACTGTCTTGTCACCCGAGAAAAGCTGGGTAGCACCGGTTTGGGTAACGGTGTCGCGATACCTCACTGCCGGCTGGCATCCTGTAAAAAACCGGCCGCGGTATTTCTGCAGCTGGCCGAACCCATTGACTTCGATGCCATCGATCGCCATCCGGTCGATCTTATCTTCGCACTGGTCGTGCCGGATAACAGCATCAATGAACACCTGGAGCTCCTCAAAAAGCTGGCCGAAAAGTTCAGCAACCCGACACTTTGCGAGTCCCTGCGAAAAGCCGAAAGCAGCGAAATGCTATACCAGTTGATCACCTGCGAGGAATAATTCCCTCCCTAACGGCATTGATTCCCACAAACAATAAACCACTGTCGTTTGACCTCTTTCTCTTGTTTTCATTTTTACCTATGCTTGAACTGATCAGTACTGCTGCCACCTCGGTAGCAGCAGTACTGTCGGCAGCAACAAATACGGAATGATTAACAATGTCCACTGTTCCCCCGGCTGATCGTCATCAGCGGTCGATCAGGTTCTGGTAAAAGTGCAGCACTTCACGCCCTGGAAGACCAGGGGTTTTATTGTGTGGACAACCTGCCGGCCGATCTGCTGCCAGGTTTGATTGACAGCCTGCGCAACAACCCCAGTGAACAGCCTCCGCAAATTGCGCTCAGCATTGACGCCCGCAACATTCCCGGCGCTCTCAGCCACTTTGCATCGGTTTACCGTGAAATTACGGAAAAACAAGGTGTTGAGTGTGACATCATATTCCTTGATGCCGATGACACCACCCTGCTGAAACGGTATAGCTCAACCCGCAGGCGTCACCCATTGAGCAATACACAGTATTCACTGGAAGAAGCCATCAAGCGGGAAACAGACATACTGGAACCCATCTCCCTGTTAGCTGACCTGCGGATTGATACCAGCACCCTGTCACTTCATGACCTGCGCAGCACCATTCGCCAACGGGTGCTGGGCAAGCAGGAACATGGTCTGTCTCTACAACTGCAATCCTTTGGTTTCAAGCATGGCATCCCTACCGATGCTGATTATGTCTTTGATGTCCGCTGCCTGCCAAACCCCTACTGGGATGAGTCACTACGCCACTTCACCGGCATGGATGAACCGGTCATAAAGTTCCTGCAGGATGACCCTTCAGTAAAGCGAATGATCGATTCAATCTACCGTTTCATTGAAAGCTGGCTGAAAGATTTTGAGGCGGGTAATCGCAGCTATATGACGATTGCCATTGGTTGTACCGGTGGTCAACACCGGTCAGTTTTTGTCTCTGAAGCACTCGCCCAACGCTTTCGGCAGTCTCACGACAACACCCCAGATTCGGCACAGAGAGATTCAGGCAATATGATCCGTGAAACCATTACGATAAAAAACAAGCTAGGGCTTCACGCCAGGGCCGCCGCAAAATTTGTCACGACCAGCTCATCCTTTGCCAGCCGCATTGACGTGGGGCGTGATCAGACAATGGTGGATGGCAAAAGCATCATGTCCGTAATGATGCTGGCTGCGAGCCAGGGCACCGAGCTGACTGTCGAGATCGATGGCAAGGATGAAGACCAGGCACTACGAGCCCTGCAAGCCCTGATTGATGATTTTTTCGGTGAGGGAGAATAATCTTCCTCCCCACCACCGAAAAGCGCTGGACATTTATCGCCCCCCACCGCATTCTCCGCTTGCCCCACAGTCAACCGACTGACTATTCTTCAAACATATAACCACTGTCTACTATATCCCGCGGTCAAGGACAGGCATGACACAGCAACACTCCCTGGCGCTTTCAGACAACCAGCTGGACATCCTCAATAAAGCCCTGGAGGAAGGCATATCCACGCAGGTCAAACAGATGCTGAACAGCCTCTCGCCTGCGGATGCTGCTCACCTGCTGGCCTCAGCGCCGCCCCCGCCAGCGCAGCCTGCTGTGGAAGCTCATTGACGTTGAGCACGAAGGCGATGTCCTCAATGAAATGAGCGATGATGTCAGGCAATTCTTTATTGACCGCATGAATGTGGCGGAACTGATCGACATTCTGGACGGACAGGATATCGACGACATCGCCGACCTGCTGCAGCAACTACCCCAGACCATCACCCACCAGGTGTTGTCGTCTATGAGCCATCAGGATCGCCAGCGGATTGAGGCTGTCCTGTCATGGCCTGAGGATACTGCCGGCGGCCTGATGAATACTGACACCAGCACGGTCAGGCCGGACATCACCATTGATGTCGCGCTCCGTTACCTGCGTCGCCATGAATCCCTGCCGGAACCCTTCGACGGGCTGCTGGTTGTCAGTAGGGATGACACCTTGATTGGCACCCTGCCCACGACCCGCCTGCTGACTCAGGATGGCAACAAAACCATCAGCGAGGTCATGGAAACGGACTTCATCGCTATCCCCGTAGACATGCAGGACAGCCAGGTTGCTCAGCTCTTCGAACGGGAAGACCTTGTTTCCGCGCCGGTGATTGACGAAAACCATCGTCTGCTGGGACGTGTCACCGTTGATGACGTCGTTGACGTTATCCGGGAGGAAGCGGATCACTCCGTGATGAGCCGGGCCGGTCTCGACGAAGACGAAGACACCTTCGCACCGACATTCAAGACTGCCCGCCGTCGCGCGACATGGCTGGGCATCAACCTGATGACCGCCTTTATTTCCGCCAGTGTCATTGGTCTGTTTCAGGATACGATCGACAAAGTCGTTGCCCTGGCGGTCCTGATGCCCATTGTCGCCAGCATGGGCGGCATCGCCGGCAGCCAGACACTGACCCTGATTATTCGCGCCATGGCACTGGGTCAGATAGGACGTTCCAATACCCGCTGGCTGGTCACACGGGAATTCATCGTCGGGCCTGTCTAATGGTGTGATCTGGGCCAGCGTCGTTGCCACCGCCGCCATGCTGTGGTTTGACGACTCGGTCATTGCTCTTGTGATTTGCATTAGCCATGGTGATTAACCTGACCGTCGCCGTGGTGGTCGGCGCCATCCTGCCAATGATACTCAAGGCACTGAATATTGATCCGGCGCTGGGCCGGTTCCGTGGTACTGACTACCATCACCGATGTCACCGGTTTCATGTCATTCCTTGGACTGGCCACGCTGTTCTATTCATAATGTTCAGTCATAAAAAAACACCGGATAACCGGTGTTTTTTTATGGGACTATAACGTACTAATTACCGGCAATCGTCATACCATCAATCAGCAATGAACCCGTCTGAATATTGCCACGGATCGATCGACATCATTACCCACCGCCTGCAATTGCATAAACATGTCCTTGAGATTACCCGCAATGGTAATTTCTGATACCGGATACTGAATCTCGCCATTCTCCACCCAGAAACCCGCTGCACCCCGGGAATAATCCCCTGTCACGATATTCACGCCATGACCAATCAGCTCTGTCAGCAGCAGGCCGGTGCCCATTTGCTTAAGCAGCGCCTCCTGATCACCGGCATTACTGTCAACAAACAGGTTACGTGCACCACCCGCATTGGCAGTACTGGGCATGCTCAGCTTACGGCCAGAGTATGTACTCAACAGATAGTTGGCCAGCACACCATCCTTGATGAAATCCTTGGCATACGTTTGCAGGGCCATCACCATCGAATGCACCGGAACCCATTCCTCCTTTCAATAGCGGTTGTTCATGGATATGCACCCAGTCAGGGAATATCTGCTTGCCAAGATGATCCAACAGGAAAGAGGATTGTCTGTAGAGATTACCACCACTGATACCCGCCATCAGGTTCCCGATCACGCCGCCGGCCAACTCTGCACTGAACAGCACGGGCACCTTGCAGGTTTTCAGTTTCCGACCACCGAGTCGACGAATGGTGCGCTCTGCCGCGGTACGCCCTACATCCACCATCCGGTCCAGCAGGTTGCCGTCACGGGCCACGGTGTACCAGTAGTCACGCTGCATGTCGTCACCTTTCTGGGCGATCACCACACAACTGACACTGTGCCGGCTGGACGCCTGCGCACCAATAAAACCATGGCTATTGCCGTAGACACGACAGCCCTGGTGAGTATTTACGGTCGCACCGTCCGAATTCGTGATCAGCGGGCTCGACTCCCGCGCAGCGGCCTCACATTCACGGGCAAGATTAATCGCCTCTTCCGTATCAATACCCCAGGGATGATAGAGATCCAGATCAGGGAATTCCGTTGCCATCAGCGCTTTGTCCGCCAGGCCGGCACACTCATCCTCACTGGTGTAACGGGCAATATCGCAGGCGGCCTCTACAGTGGCGCGGATGGCATCCGGACTGGAATCCGTGGTGCTGGCAGAGCCTTTACGCTGCCCGAAATACACCGTAATACCAAATCCCTTGTCCTGGTTGAATTCCACCGTTTCCACCTCACCGAGGCGAACCGAGGCGGACAATCCGGCATCACTGCTGGCGCCGACCTCACAGGCTGAGGCGCCCTGGCGGCGAGCCTCGGCAACAATGTCTTCCACCAGCGTCTTCAGACGCTCTTGCTCAACGGCTGGATCGATAGCGGGCTGCAGCTGATGGCTGGTCATTCCAACTCCCAATGGCGTTGTTTGCGATAAACCTCATTGTACCGTCAGGCTTGGCCAAGGGGAAAGCGTACTGTGGCCGATCAGACCGGACTTTCCTGACAACAAACGCTACAATGCACCCCATCCTATGAGTGTGGAATAGCAATGAATCACCCCGACAATTTTGGAGAACAGGACGAGTTCGACGACATCGAGTATGTCAGCAAAAGCCAGATCAAGAAGGAAATGCACGAACTCAGGGATATAGGCGCCAGACTTCAGGAGCTGAAACCGGCACACCTGGAGAAACTGGTACTGACAGAGCGACTGAGAGCAGCTCTGGAAGAAGGGCGTCGCATCAAGAGCTTTAACGCCAAGAAACGGCACCTGAACTTCATTGGCAAGCTGATGCGCGACCAGGACGTGGAACCGATCCAGGAACTCCTGCAACGGCTGGACAGCCAGACGGAAGAAAGCACCCGCCACTTCCACCAGCTGGAACGCTGGCGCGAACGCCTCCTGACGGAAGGCAATGCGGCATTGACGGAGTATATGGATGAGTACCCGCAGGCTGACAACCAGTATATCCGCCAGCTGGTTCGGAATGTCCTGAAGGAACAGAAAGAGAACAAACCACCGGTCCAGAATCGGAAACTGTTTCGCTATCTGCGCGAAGTCAGTGAAGACATGAGACCGGCGGAATAAAAAAGACGCCAGGCAGCCTCCTTGCGGGACTGCCTGTCATACCTCTCAGGTGCCAGTGCCACCTACGGTAATTTCATCAATCTTCAATGTCGGCTGACCGACACCAACGGGTACCGACTGGCCATCCTTGCCGCAAACCCCGACACCGGTATCCAGCTTCAGGTTATTGCCCACCATGGACACCCGGTTCATGACCTCCGGACCATTGCCTATCAGCGTTGCGCCCTTAACCGGTGAAGTGATCTTGCCATTTTCAATCAGGTAAGCCTCACTGGTGGAGAACACGAATTTGCCTGAGGTGATATCCACCTGGCCGCCGCCCATATTGGCCACATAGATGCCCTTATCCACGGAAGCAATGATTTCATCATGCTCATCGGAACCGGCCAGCATGTAAGTATTGGTCATGCGCGGCATGGGCAGATGGGAATAGGACTCACGACGACCATTGCCGGTTGAGACGCCCCCCATCAGTCGCGCGTTCATCTTGTCCTGCATATAGCCCTTGAGGATACCGTTCTCAATCAACACGGTGCACTCAGAAGGCACGCCTTCATCATCCATATTCAAGGAGCCTCGACGGCCGGCAATGGTTCCATCATCCACAATCGTACACAGCGGAGACGCGACTCTCTCACCAATACGGCCAGAAAAGGCAGAGCTGCCTTTACGGTTGAAATCCCCTTCCAGACCGTGCCCAACCGCTTCATGCAGCAAGACACCATTCCAGCCAGCCCCAAGGACTACGGGCATAGCGCCGGCCGGTGCCGGCACGGCAGCAAGGTTGACCAGCGCCTGTCGCACCGCCTCCCGTGCATAATCACGCCAAAGGTCGCCGTCCAGGAACATCTGGTAGGTGCCACGCCCACCGCCACCAAAAGAACCCCGTTCAAGCCGACCATTCTCTTCGGCAATCACACTGACATTCAGGCGTACCAGCGGCCGGATATCGGCCGCCAGCGTACCATCACTGGCAGCCACCAGGATGGTTTCATACACACCCGCCATACTGACGGTCACCTGCTTGATTCTGCTGTCTTCCTGCCGGGCGGCCTGGTCAACGTTCTTCAGCAGTTCAACCTTCTGATCCCGGCTCAGGGTATCCAGGGGATTGATTTCATCATAGAGACTGAGCGGCTGACTTCTGCCCCAGGCCTGCACTGCACGGGACTGCCCCTGCCGGGCAATACTTCGCGAGGCGCCCGCCGCCGCTTCCAGCGCAGCAAGCTCAATATCATTGGCATAAGCAAAACCGGTTTTTTCACCGCTCATGGAGCGTACGCCGACCCCACGGTCCGCGTTAAAACTGCCTTCCTTGACGATGCCGTCTTCCAGCACCCAGCCTTCATGGCGGCTGCTCTGGAAATAGAGGTCCGCGGCATCAATCTGATGCCCCAGCATCCCATGGAGGACCTGCTCGATGTGTTTCTCTTCAAGGCTTGATGGTGCCAGCAGGTGTTCTCTGGCGAGACTCAGAATATCGGTCATGAATTATTCTCTGGCTTTTCCCGCTTGTCTTAGGGCTATGGTATGAGAGGCGGTGAACCGGCACAAGAACAGTAATGGGTAACCGCCGGTTATTTTGCGCCTATCCGGCGGTGGGACAGACAGGGCATCTGCCGTCGAACCTCCGCCAGCCGGGCCATATCCTGCTCTGCCATGATAATACCCGGCTCATCTCCGGCTTCTGCCAATATGTCACCCCACGGGTCAATAATCATGGAATGCCCCCAGGTTTCCCGGCTCTTGCCATGATGTCCACACTGGTTGGCGGCCAGAACAAAACACTGGTTCTCAATGGCCCGGGCCCGCAGCAGTACTTCCCAGTGGGCTTCACCGGTCACCCGGGTGAATGCGGCTGGCACCGTGAATATGTCTGCGTCCTGCGCAGACAGCACACGATACAGTTCAGGAAAACGAAGGTCATAACAGACAGACAGCCCTACCTTTCCCACCGCGGTTTCCACACTCACCACCTGATCACCATGGCGATAGCTATCCGATTCACGATAAGTGCCCTTACCGTCCGCCACCTCAACATCAAAAAGATGCATCTTGTTATAACGGGCCTGCTGCCGACCTTCCGGATCATAAACAAAACAACTTGCGAAATGCCGCTCATCAGAAGTCGGCTCCTGCGAACTGCAGGGGGTCGTACCACCAATGATCCATAACCCCAAAGCCCTGGACTGATCGGAAAGAAACTGTTGAACCGTTGAAGAACGTCCTTCCTCCATACCCAGTGCTTTAAGATTTCCTTCAAGGCAACTAAAACACTCCGGCAAAACTGCCAGTTCGGCGCCCTGATCAGAGGCCAGCTTCAGCCAGCCCGCTGCATCTTTCAGGTTTGCAGCCACATCAGGACCGGCGTTCATCTGAATAACCGCGACACTTGCCATAACTACCCCGGCTATCAGTCTTTCTTGACCTTGTTGGAAAACAGCCTGTCCAGTTTCACATCCGGGTCTGCAAACGGCCCCTTGATTTCATAGCGGACACTGGCCAGCTGTTCGACTTTCTTGCCCCAGAGTTTATCAAACAGGTAGATGGCACCGGCAATCTGCGGCTGCCCCAACAGCAAACTCACCAGCGGCAGGTTTTCCGTAACCGGTAGCGTCACCACCAGCTCCAGGTTCAGGTTTTGCTTGAGCAGGTCAATGACACCGCCCAACTTGAAGTTAGACGACGGACCAGACACCTCTATGGGTTCGGCAAAGGTGATCAACCCTTCATTGAAGTTCATGACGCCCTTGATCCGGTCAAACGTGACGCCCGACTTGAACAGGTCTGAAAAATCGAGTTTCAGGCGGCGGGTGATGGAATCCAGGTTGAGAATGCCGAAAATACGGAGCACGCCGGATGCCGCATCCGAGGACAGGAAGCGACCATCCTTGATATCAATCCCCACCTGCCCCTTCAGGCTTTTCGACATAAACGCTGCCGGCGAGCCAGGCCAGGCGACATCTGCCGTGAATACCGACTTACGTGTCGTAATACGATCCGGATATCCCCAGCTGGCCAGCACACGCCTCAAGTCACCAGTTGAGATATGGCCCTTGTAATGGGTATCCGGTTTTCCATCCACCTGGTTCCACGCCAACGAACCCTGTAACGACAGCCCACCCAGGGCACCATTGAGTTCCTGCAGCACAATGCCGGTATCGGTTTTCCGCGTCTGAAGGCTGACCTTGCCAAACTCACGTTCGCCGATGCGCACATCCTGTATCGCAATATCCATGACGGGAATCGTCTTCGGATTCACATCCGCCAGAGGATCTTTCTCAGGCTGTTCCGGCTTAGGTTCTTCTTCCTGGGCCAAAAGAGATTCCGGCAACACCAGTTTTTCCACATCCAATACCAGCGGCGCATCCTGATTCGGTACGGTCAGGGTGCCCCTTGCCATCGGCGAGGTTAATCGAATATGGGTGCCACGGGGATCGCTGAGGACACTGAAACGGGTATCATCCAGCACATAGTCATCGACTTTCAGCTGCTGAATGGAAAAATCACTGACACTGATTTCCAGTCCACCCACCGCTAATCCCACAGACTCCGCCCCCGCTGTCTGTGGACTTTTTCTGGGGGTAACGTCTGACTATACCCTTGCCACCATTTTTGCCAGGGCGACAAATCCAGTGTTTTCAAGCCACCCGCAATCTGGAGACCGGTTTCCGGCAGACGGGGCTTCCCCTTGCCAAAATAAACGACACCAGACTTCAGCGTCTGTCCATCCAGCTTCAGGATTGATGTAATGTCGCCCCCTAAGGTGGTTCGTACTAACACCGCACCCTTCTCAGGCAAGGTGGCACTCACTTTGAGTTTCCTGGCGCTTTTCTCCGCCTTGCCCAACGGTGCAGGCAGAGGGATGGTGATACCCTTAAGATCGCTGGTCACATCCAGAGTGATGCCCCCCCTTGTCAGGTATCATGAGGTCAGCGCGATAAGCGGTCTGACCACGAACCCAGGGGGACAAATCCTGTCCCAGCGATGACTGAATAGCCGCCACATCCGCCGTCCCTTCCAGACCTAACCGTACGGTATCCGATTTCACATCGGTCTGAATATCCAGCTTCACCAGCTTGTCATACAACAACGCCTGCAGGCCCTGGGTGTAGAGACCTTTTTCTGTGGTGTAGTGGAATTGTCCGGCAACATTCCTGAGTGATAGATCCGGGCTTTTCAGGGCAAAACTGCCATTATCGGTTGTGACAGCGACATCAATCTTGTCTTCCAACCCTTCTTTTAACGGTATGCCGAGGCTGAGTTGGATATCCAGGTCACCACCCAGCGCCCAGTTATCCGCAGCATTGTGGATAGCCTCCGCAATAGGCGTCTCACGCAACAGCTTGAGACCATCATTACCCGTTGACACCAGGCCGGCCTGCAGATTCAGCACCAGCGGATCCGCCGTCTCCAGATTCGGTACCGAGGCCTTAAGGCTCACCACCCGACTGTCATAAATACGGGCGCGACTGGCCGATACATTGACGGCATCCTGGTCGACCAACACCAGACCATTGATATCCTTGAGTTCCGGCCAGTCCGGACTGTACATCAACTCGCCGTTTTCAATATTGAAGTAGAGGCCCCAGGTCACATCGTTAGGGGCGTCCGTCACATCCAGTGGCCCGTTCCAGATAAAGGCTCCATCACGAATTGCGGCGCCATGAATACCGGTTTTCAGCCAGCGCACCAGGTCTTCATCCATGCCGATCTTGACCGGCAGGTATTTCTCCGCATAACGGGCATCGCCGTTGGTGATACCCACTTCCAGACCCATGGTAACCGGCTCACCATCCAGCGGCACATCCAGACGGAACCGGGCATTCAGATCGCCTTCTTTGGCCACAAAGTGTATGCGATCGGTTCTCAGGCGATACACGTCGTCTGTCAGACGCCAATACAGCCGTCCCTTGACCTGTTCGTAGGTCCAGTCTTCATCGAAGACATTATCAAGTCCCAGCACAAAATCCTGGCTATCCAGGTCAAGCAGGCCTTCCCAGGCGGTCATGCGCAATCTGCCCGAAATATGCTCACCGGAGGGCGCACCTTCCCATGAATCCACCGAGACCTCATCCAGAATGGCCGCAAGATCAAAATCGAATTTTTCACGCTCCGGATAAAACCGCAGCACGACCTGTTCCAGCTCACCACGGGGATTCAGCACCCGCAGAAGTTTGTCGGTGATACCCGGCAGAGCAACCGTATCCAGCATCTGCTTCAGCGGCTGGAGGGAAATACTGTCG
>JAPPUL010000123.1:0-56830 GCA_026874595.1 Sipunculus nudus
TTTTATTCAATCGCTCAATGCGGATAGAAAAGGGAATTAATATCCATATGAAAAGCATCTCGGGTTCAGCATCAATACACTCCTCTCATTCAAGCATCCACTCGACAGGACGACCTGTATCTGAAGAGATGCCAGCTACATCTCGGAAATCCTTAGACGAAACCGTTCCTTCTATGGAAAGCATGCCTATTAGAAGACGTAGCCTCTCCTCCCCCGAAGCGATCGCTGACAAGCATGCCCAGAAGGCGAATGATGACCTCAATAACTTATGGCTTTATAAAGCATTAGTACAAGTCAGGCGGCTTGCCGAAGGGGATAGAAGTTACGACATATCTGTCCTCAAATCCATTAGAGTCACATTCCAGGATGGTTCGTCCATAGATGAGCTGTTATCCCTAGTTAATGATGCCCAAAGAAATGATACAGATTTTGACAATAATTACTACAAGCAGCCTTTAATGGAATTAGCAGCCAGACTGGAGAAAACACTGTCTTCATCGGGCATTAACAGTAATACAAGTGAAGAAACATTAAAAAAGACTGCAAAGCAAAGCCTCAAAAAATACAAACAACATTTAATTGGCATGAATGACCCGAATACAGACCAATGCGTATCACAGCTTATAAACCAAACCTTTCATTACCCCAAAGGTTCTGTTCGGCTCCCTCATCATGAATATCGACCCACAAGACAGCCAAGCGAGAGAGCTCCTTCTGTACAATCTGAGGCCGTATCAGCACATCCAGCAATGAAGGAAACTGCAACATCTCCCATGCATTCACCCAAAAAACAGTGGAAGCCCAAGGGAACAACACCTACACATAGACGATCGGCTCCAGAGAGGTTGCACAGCATTGATCACTGGCTTGAAGGTGTAGAAAGAGCAAGACAAAGCGGGGAAGACCTTCAACCTGAACAATGGACTACCCCGAAACGTCTCCTTCAAAACGTCGAACATCAACCCCTCGTAGGCCAAAGCCAACTACATTGAAAGAGTCAAGGGAGAAACCACCAGAATTGGATCTTGGCGCAAAATATCCCAGCACAGAGAGCGTAGACTCACAGGTTAGCCAACACCATCCTCATCCTTATGGGCTGGATTGTCGTGCATTTCCTTTTCACAATGATATGAAACGATACCATTCTGAGGGCGATATAGACTCGCTAGCATGTTATTTATCTGGGGATAAACCGCAACCTGACAGACTGCATGAAAGAGTCACGCCAATCCCTCCATTACCACAGTCGTTATCCAGGACCCCTTCCTTCCAGGCAAGTGTTGGTTCTCAAGATGTTCATAGTGGACAATGGTCACCACGTACACACTCGACGCATCATACGTCACATGTATCCTTATCATCAGCTCGAGATAGCAGTACGCAAGGAGGAGCCAAGGGGCAGCCCTTTAGCATCAGTGGTCAACTGGACTATGCAAGCCCAGAGGGTGATTCCAGAGGCTCCAGAGAGGATGGGTACCTGGCAGATGGTAATCACACGGGTTCCTTGTCAAGTCTGTATGCCGCTACAGAGTCTTCCCAAAGAGATGCCTTATCAACCTCAAGAACAACTATGAATGAGGATGGCCGTGACGAAGTCCCTGATATACCGCTTCCGTCACTGCCTTCAGTGCCTCGATCTCAATCAGGCAGCAGTAAATCGAAAACTGTGCAACCTCTCGAACATTCGCATAGCGATCATGATTTCAGCACTGAAGAAAGACGCCCTTCTCTGCCTCAATCATTGCCAGACATCATATCCAGTGATGATTTTGGCCCGCTGAAACCCCTCCGGCTTGACCAAGTGGCAGTAACAGGTGGTTTCTCTGCCTCACTCTGTGGTTCACTTGAGCAGTTGTCAAATATTTCCAGCACGTGTGGCGATATTGATATGCCAGAAGTCTCAGAAGCATCCATGGCTATAGATTGGTACGACATGAGATCCCCGGGAGATGACTGCAGATTATGGATACCCAAAGCGACCGATTTGACGTATGTTGAGAACATGAGATCAGCATTATCTTCGATACGTACGGTAATGGATGGAATCCAGCATGGAACACATTCTATAAATGAATTAATGGATGCATATACATTATTAACAACAATAGATACGGCATTAACTCAAGCCCCCTACAACAACGCTCAGCATTATAAGAAGTGCAGCTCTCTCCTGTCGCTTTCTATTCAAAAATCAATATCAGCTATATTTGAGTTTTTATCCGAGGAGAAAGTCCAATCGACATTGGCGTCAGACGTAAAAAACGACCAAGCATTCAAATTCAGTCCATTTCATCAAACAAGCACCACCAGTCAACGTCTGCAGTCACTGGAAAAGAGCGTTGAGTTATGGCGAAAATCAAGCGAAAAGAAACTCATTGAAGATAACAAACAAGCGCTTGAGTACATTCTTTTCGTCCTTGAAAAACTCGAGAGACTTGATGAAGCAAAATTCAGAAGCGCAAGGAGTGTTATATATAATCAATTCAATCAAGCCTTCAATCTACACATTGAGCGTATTGAAGCCATATTAACACCGTATTCATATGCCCCCTGTGACACAGATGATGAAGTGTCACAGCAGTTTTCTATGGATGAGAGGGCGGATAAGATTCTAGTGACAGTAGATACTGGTAAACAACCGGGCTATAGAACACACAAGCCTCTAGTGGCTGAGGTATCTACAGATGCGATGGACACGTCTGGGCTACTACCGTCACCAGACGAGGAGCTCACTACATTCAGTGCAAGACTTGCCACGAAGCTGTCCAAAGACTCTGTCAAGTCATGTTACAGACTAACACCGGATAACACCGAAGAGGATCTACAGATAGACACCGTTTTATCCGGGCAAAATGGAGCTGATGATGAAAAAATTTCAATTATCATGACAAAGCCTGTCTCTCAACCAAAAACGCCCAATGAGAGCCAGACACTCCAGTCACGTCAACCGATGATAGTCTAGCAAGCAAAAAAAGCGCTCTTATAAGCAGCAAAAGGTTAATATAATGGTATAGCCACACCAAGTAAAACAACACGTATGTAAGCGTAAAAATACTATTCCTATCCTTATTTTATAGCCTGTCAATTAATTGACAGGCTTTTTTATTACATTTTCTGTTATCAAAATAGAATTAGCCACAGCAATTCATCAGACTTATCAGAAAAACCACTAAAATTATAAAATAAACATGGAGGCATTATGGAAGGTCCACATGGGAGGCACCCGCTGACCTCGAATCTCTATTCAAAGGTATCCCAAAAACAAGAAAGCGAGCCGGAGTTAGTCAGCCAAACTGAAGGCCAGCCAATCATCTCTAAAGGCTCAAATGCCAAGGCAAGCGCAAGTTTAGGCACAAAACAGCGAAGTGTCGGGAAAACAGACAATGGCTTGCCTGATCCAAAGGTATTGGAAGGTCAAATCAATGAAAATATAAAAAACCTCTGGCTGGCAAAGATTGCGAAAAACCTTGATTTCCTGAAAGACCCAGCCTGCAAACCACCAGAATGCATTACTGAAATCACAATAAGAAAAAATGGTAAAGTTATTTACAGCTATCCCGATCCCGGAAAAACCAGCGGACTTGACGACGGGATCATAGAACAGGTCAGACAAGCATTACCGCAACATCCAGAAGAAGAGCTTCTATCACAAACGAAAAACAATCTTGCACTCTACAAACAGGTGTTACTTGATCAGAAGCAGAAGGAAAGTAATCCTTTAGAGTCCGTTATGAATTCTCTTAAGTCACTCGCAAATGCAATGCTACATTGGCGAGATAGCCTGATCTCCTCAACCGAACTTGAAGTAACGGGACAGTTACCCGATTCACATCAGCTTATTCATGAATTAGAAAACAGCGAAATGTTTAAAAAGAGGCAAAAACACCTCCCCTCCGAGGATGAAATGAACGTAACGATGGAAGCAGTACCCGTTGTTTATGAGGGTGACGGTGAACCATTATGTGATGAAAACAACAACCTGCCACCTGCATCCGTTGATACAGCCAAGCCAATATTACCGGACATCACTCATCAGCCTCCGCCACTCATACCACAAGACATGCCACCACCACCACCGCCACCGCCACCGCCACCGCCACCAGATTGGCCGCAATCATCTAAAAACAAGAGTCAACCTGTGTCATCGCCTCCGAAACGTTATGCCGCCAATGTGACAGATGATCATGCCAATGCCATGAAGTCGTTGAATGACGACTTTGCAAAATTCGACAGACAAAAATTACGAAAAACAGAAACCAACTCTAAGGAACAGATACAACAGAGAAAAGAGGCTATACAAAACGCGGATGATGCAGACCCTATGGATAAAACGTTAGATGAAATACGGTCTTTTAATAAGTCATCCATGAAACATGTAGAAACCAACTCATCTGAACATATAGCGGATCGTGAAAAAGTAGCGTCCAAAACGCCTTGGGAAAAACACTTGGATTCCATTCGTTCTTTCAAGCCGGAGACACTAAAGTCAACACAAAAAAAGGATAACGACAAATAACCTGTTCCCGGCTGGGAAACTGACCTATCCAGCGACTTAGGGAAAATGACACAAGAAAACTCTCTGCGTATACTGGCTGCGCCTGTTGACCACAACGATCATGACAACAAAGCGGTGCAGACCATGAGTGTTTTCAAATCCCATATTGCCGCCATGAGCGCCTATTCCCCTCCACTGGAAGGTCGCGATCCGGAGCAGCATTTACTGCTGGATTTCAATGAACGCACCCTGCCCGTCAGCCCGCAGGTTCGTCAGGCACTGCTGGATTACCTTAACAATGACCGGCTGCAGATGTATCCCAATTATGGCGAACTGACCGAACGTATCGCGGACTATAACGGCATCAGCAGCAACCAGGTCATGATCACCAATGGTTCCGACCAGGGCATCGACCTGATCATCCGCGCCAGCTGCCGTGAAGGGGATGAAGCCATTATTCCCGGTCCGTCGTTCGCGATGTATTACCAGTGCGCAAAAGTCGAAAACCTCAAAATCGCTGAGCCACAGTACACCCGTGAGGAAGAATTTCCCGCACAGGCCGTCCTGGATGCCATCACTCCGGCTACCCGCCTGATTGTGATTGCCAACCCTAACAATCCATCCGGCACCGCTGTCAGTCGTGAAACCATCATCGAGATCGCCAAAACGGCACCTGAGGCCGCCATTCTGGTCGATGAATGCTACTTCGAATATACCCAAAGCACAGTCAGTGATCTGGTCAATGACTATCCCAACCTGCTGGTCACCCGCACGTTTTCCAAGACCTGGGGGTTACCATCGATCCGGCTGGGTTATGTGATCAGCTCCCCCGATAACATTAACGCCCTGCTCAATGTCCGCGGCCCCTACGACGTCAACCAGTTTGCCGTTGTCGCAGCGACTGCGGCGCTGGCACATCCGGAATACACCGAAGACTACGTCAGGGAAGTCATGACCGTCTCCAAACCGCTGTTTGAAGCGTTTCTTGTGAATAAGCAGATTGATTTCTGGCCCAGCGCCGCCAACTACCTCTGGACGTTCCCGGACGATCCCGACGCCATCAACCGTCACCTGCAGGCGAACAACATTCTCGTGCGTCCCAAGGCGGATCAGCAGGGTCGCCTGGGTCTTCGTATCACCCTGGGAAACAAAGCGCAGACAGAGCGCCTCATCCAGGTGCTGGACGAGGTCATCCCCACCCCTTAACGGTGTTCGGCCAGCAGCATTTCCAGCTTTTGCATGAATTTGCTGTTGCCGGGTACCGGATCATCCGGAAACACCGCCGCCTGATGACCGCGGCGGTTCACCAGGCACACTGACATGCCCGCAGGACCGGCCAGACCGGTGAGTGTCTGAAAGTGCTCGTGGTCACTGCCGGTGGGCAGCTTCAGGAGTGGGAAAGAAACGTTAGTCACCACCTGAACCGTTTCCGGCTGGATGCCCACCACAGTGAAATGACGTAAACGATACCGCAGGAACATCTGCTCCAGGGCCTCCAGCTGCTCCTGAACAGCCTCAGGTTCCAGCAACGTCATCAGGATGACATGGCCTTTGAAATGGTCCCGAAGAGTCAGTGGTTCATTGTTTGAAGAGAGTCTGAAAGCATGATCCAGAATAGGCGACTGGCCACTGCCAGCGTGTGTGGTCATCATAACAATCCCTGTTACTGCGCGGAGACAACGCCGGTCCCGTCCTGAACCGGCACACCTTCTGAAAAGTATACTCAGCGCAGTAGCAGGCGGTTATAACCATTCACAATCACGCCTGCGGGTATACTACGGTTAGCGATGAAAAATCCGGTCCAGCCAGGAACGCTTCTCGTAGCTGGCCTTGACACCACGGGACAGGAAAAACGGCACATAATCCCGGTCATCTTCCAGGATATGGCGGGTCAGCCAGGATTTCAGGAAGTGGAGCAGTTCAAAGCTGATATGCTTGCCATTACCCACTTTTCCCCGGAGTTCATATACCTGTTCAATCAGTTGTTCATGGTGTTGCTTGTGCTCTTCATAGCCGGGGTAATCCAGCACCCGCATCAGGCTTTCTTCTACGGAGAAATGAATCCGGGTGTATTCCACCAGCCGATCAAGGATGCCAATGGCTGCATCACTCCCATGATGCTCGGTAATGGCCCGGTGTAGCTCGTTGAGCAGATCCACCAGCACCCTGTGCTGCTCATCGATCTCCTGGATACCGACGCTGAGAGAGTCATTCCAGGGTATCAGCACATTGCTCCCTTTATTTTCTGTCCGATGACCGTCTGCAACGGCATTTTCCATGGCTAACCTCGCTATTATGCCGAACGTGCCGCTTTTAAAGGCCTGTGGCTATGCGACCATCCGGTGTGTTGTGTTTATTGGCAGGTAACCGGTACTTTAGAGACAAATCCGCCGAACAAACATTGACATGGGTCAACATTCAGAGAAAGACCACGTGCTCCTGCCATAATGTGTCGCGATCACACGCGAACTGACAACAACACAATAACGGAGACCCTATGCAACACGATCCCGCCACCGAAACCAGCCTGCTGAAGCTGTTGGGGAACCACCGCTCCATCCGAAAGTTCACAGACCAACCGATCACTGAACAGCAGCTGCAGGGAATCATCCAGGCAGGACAAGCCGCTGCCACCTCCAGTTTCGTTCAGGCGCGCAGCGTGATTCGTGTACGCAACCCCGATGCCAGGGAACAGCTGGTGACGTTATCCGGTGGCCAGCCCTATGTGGCGTCTGCCGCCGAATTTCTGGTGTTTTGTGCCGATCTCCGCCGGGCGGAACAATGCTGTGAACGCCACAATATGACGATGCCGCTCGGCATGACCGAAGCGTTTATCATCGCAACCGTGGATGTCGCCTTGATGGCACAGAACTGCGTCATCGCCGCCGAGTCCATGGGACTGGGCGCCTGTTACATCGGTGGTATTCGCAACAACCCACGCGAAGTCAGCGATCTGCTGCAGCTGCCGCAACAGATCTACCCTGTCTTTGGTCTCTGCCTGGGTTATCCGGATCAGCATCCCGAAATAAAACCCCGCCTACCTGCTGACATTATTTTGAAAGAGGACACTTGGTCCGATGATGATTCCGGAACACTGGAAGCCTATGACGACACCATCCGCGACTATTACCAGACACGAACCGGCGGAAACAAAACGATCAGCTGGAGTGAGCAGGTCAGTGGATTGATGTCCGAGAAAACCCGCCCTCATATGCGGGCATTTCTGAAAGAGCAGGGTTTTGAAATGAAGTAGAGGTGGCCTCAGGAAAAACCGCTGTTCAGGCCCAGCAGCATACCGATCACAAATCCGATGACCGCCAGGAACGCACTGCCGATGGTCAGACTGAGCACCACCATTTTCAGGTGGTCTTCCCGTTCCCGGCGGTTCCATTGTTTAAGGCAAAGCATGCGGTCATCATCCAGCTCGGTGGATAAACCACAACGCCGGCAGGTTACCTGCCATAACAGGCTGCCGGATACCGGAACATCCACAAACTCGGCTTCGGACTGACAGCAGGGGCACTTACGCAGTATTTCCATGTTACACCGACCTACCGATACCCTGAGACGCCAACCAGACGCATCAGGAAGACAAAGACCTGTCTTGTTTTATCGGCAGCCGATGACTGAATTGGAGTGGGAAACGGGGGTCAGGCGGTACGGATATTTGACGATTCCCGGGACGAATCATCACCGTTTTCCTGCGTGTTGGCTGAACGCCTTCTCAAACCGCTGAAAGAGAAGAAATGGGCGTTTTTTTTGTCCTGCTTTGAGTTGTCGTTTTGTTCAACGTGCTTCGTATCTTTTCTTTTCATATTCGACCTCATGGTACCTGATCACAATCATTCGCTGGTTATATGACAGTTATGGGTCAGGCAAAGTTCCCGTGACGGAATAACCCCATCATTTACAAGCGAAATAGTGATATCGGCAGAGGTCGATCATTATTGAGAATGAATAGCATAACCGCCCTAACCCCTGGGCGGTTATTTGAAATGTTCAATGACTTAAAACAGCGGCTCAACCATTAAGGTTGCTGACGGGTTGCTGCGATCACAATCTCACGCACACACACGTTTTGTGGCTGGTTATAGGCGTAGCTGATAGCACCAGCAATATCTTCCGGTGCAATGGCGCCGCCGATGCTGTCTTTCCAGGATTCATAGCCCGCCTTGATGTCATCACTGGTGGTATGCCCAAGTAATTCAGTTTCCACCGCACCGGGGGCAATGGTGATCACACGAACATTGTCGTCAGCCACTTCTTCCCGGATATTTTCACCCATCGCGTGCACCGCAAACTTGGTACCGCAATAAGCCGCATGATTGGGAAACGTCTTGCGGCCTGCAATAGAACTGATGTTGATGACGGTACCTGCTTTTCGCTCCCGCATACCCGCCAACACCAGATGGACACCATTCAACAAACCGAGCACATTCACATCAAACATGCGCTGCCATTCTACCGGATCCTGAGTATCCACATGTCCCAGCAGCATCACACCCGCATTGTTGATCAGGCAATCCACCGGACCAAACTGTGCCTCGGCTTCTTCCAGTGCATGGCGAAAACGTTCACGATCCATCACATCCACCTGACGGCACAGGGTATTCGGCAAACCCAGACGTTCCAGTCTCTCAATCCTGCGCGCCAGCAACAAAAGAGAATACCCTTCAGCAGAGAATTTGCGTGCAGTAGCTTCGCCAATACCAGAGCTGGCACCGGTAATTACAACCAGTGGTTTGTTCATAATGCTTTCCATTGAAAAAGAGCGTTTGCACAGATCAGACGCTGTGCAGTAATGAGCGGCACTATAGGTATTCAAACCCTGAAGATAAAATTGTCATTTCTGAGGCTTACCATAAGCCAGACCTATGGATAGGCAGACACCTCTGTTTCCACCAAAACCCTACAGCTGTAGGCGCCTTCATTGTTACTGCTGCCGGGTCGGTGCAAGTACCACTTCCCGAATACAGACATTCTGCGGTTGCTGATAGGCATACCAGATCGCTTCAGCGGTATCCTCTGAACGAATGCCGCCACCAATCTCCTTTTTCCAGTCCTTATATTCTTGCCGGATTTCATCGCTGGTCGTGTGGTCCAGGATTTCCGTTTCCACAATGCCCGGCGCAATGGTCACAACCCGGACATTATCATCCGCCACCTCTTCACGAATGCCTTCGCTGATGGCGTGTACAGCAAACTTGGTGCCACAATACCCTGCATGATTCACAAAGGTCTTGCGCCCTGCCACTGAACTGATATTAATCAACGTCCCCGACTTCCTGCGCCGCATGCCGGCCAACACAAGGTGTATGCCGTTCAGCAATCCCTGTACATTGATATCGAACATCAGCTGCCATTCCTGCGGATCCTGAGTATCCATTCGTCCCAGACGCAGGATGCCTGCATTATTGACCAGGCAATCCGTCGGCCCGTATTGTTCTTCCGCCTCCTCTAGCGCCGCCCTGAACGCGATCCGATCAGTGACATCGACCTGCCGACACAGAGAATTGGGCAACCCCAGCGACTCCATACGTTCCAGACGACGTGCCAGCAATAGAAGGGGGTAGCCTTCCTGCGAAAATTTACGCGCCGCAGCCTCGCCAATACCGGAACTGGCGCCGGTGATAACCACCAGGGGTTTAGTCATTAATTCACCTATTAAAACCCGGGAAAGATACAAAAACGTATATTTTGGCCGTAGAACTATAGACGCTGCCCCTGTAACCGCTACTCTATGCGGCCTTATTCACCAACACCTCATTAGACCTATGGATCTTCGCCTGTTGCGCTGCTTTGTTGCGGTGTATGAAGAAAAATCCATCACCGCTGCGGCCGGACGCCTGTTTCATTCCCAGCCAGCCATTTCCAGCGCCATTAAATCACTGGAGGAAACGCTGGGTACGGCGTTATTCCTGCGACACAAGAAAGGGGTGGATCTGACCGATGAGGCGCACTACCTCTATCCACTGGCGCTGCGCCTGTTGTCTGACGCTGATCGTCTACCAGGCCTGTTCCAGCAACGAAAACAACACTTGCCTTTCAAGCTGGCTACCTATCCTGACCTGAGCCAGTTATCACTGGCCCGGGTTTTGGCCAACCTGCAAGACGACAACCCTGAACTACTGCTGGAACTGGTCGATCCTGCCAGCACACCGGATGCCAGCATTACGCTGGATTGTCAGAAAGGCGAAGATGAGATATTCCTGCCACTCTGGGAGGAGGATTATGTCCTGTGCATGCGCCCTGAACACCCACTGGCCCAACGGCAATCCATTGAGCCCCGTGAACTGCATCAATACCGCTTTATTGAGTGCCCACCCTGTGAAGCCCACCAGCAAACCCTGGGGCTGCTGGCCTGCAATGGACTGAGCGTGAACCTGGTCGCCAAGGCGGAATGCAAGACACAGGTCATGCACCTGGTCCAGGCGGGCCTTGGCATCTCCTTCCTGCCGACCGGTGTGCTGGAATCCGCCAGGGAGCTGGTGACACGGCCGCTCATCGGCCCCAGAATGTTCCGACGCATCGGACTCTGCTACCCGGCCAGCAAAAGCCTGAAGCCGGCGCTGAGTGCCGCGATTGCGTCACTGGGCCGGTATCAACAGGATCGCTCAGAAACCGCCGTGGACACCCAGCCCAATGTTTAATCCGGGGCCACTGGATGCCGGACGCAAGGCTTCAAGTGTCAGCCCTGCAGAACCGTAAGCATTGCCTTCATAGATCAGGTAATTCCCCTGCCAGAGGAAAGACAGGGTTTCCCCCTGATCCAGGGTCAAGTCAATGTAACTGCCGGACCGTACCCAGTGACCGGCCCGCACGGCCTTGTCCTTGGGGTGATCAAGGTAAGCTTCCACGAACAGGGCATCACTGTCCGGGAACAGCATCAGCTCGACAAATCGGCCGGAACCCGAGGCGCTGGGCAAAGCGGCAGCATACACATGGGTGGCGGGCACCGATGCCCCGCTGATTCCGTTACCGGCACAACCGGTCAGTACGGCCAACACCATCAAAATACCGAGCCAGCGCATGGCGGATACTCCTGTTCTGTCATGTAAAAGGGCAAAAGGTTTGTGATTATTGGTCGGGGCTGGCCAGGTTATCCAGAATGGGACAATCCGGCCGTTCATCCCCGTGGCAGCACGCTGACAGTGCCATCAGGCTGTCGCGCATGGTTTCCAGCGCCCGGATTTTATGATTGATGTCATTGATCTTTTCCCGGGTCAGGGCTTTGACATCGGCACTCCGGCGGGACGTATCGCGATAAAGGCCAAGCAGTTCACGACACTCCTCAAGGGTAAACCCCATATCCCGGGAATGGGCAACAAACCGCAATTCCCGCAGATGCTGTTCGCCATAATTCCGATAACCATTCGCTTGCCGACCGGCCGGCTGAATCAACCCTATGGATTCGTAATAGCGGATCGTCTTGCTGGTCAGCCCGGTTTTCTGTGCAGCCTGAGAGATATTCATGAGTATTCTGGAAGTCGCGGCTTGTGGCGTCATTCTAACGACCATAGCCGTCTTTGAATACGACCGCCGCTCTGTTTCAGGGCGTATTCGACTGACGTTTCTGCCTTTTACGCTGCTGCCGCTCAATCTGAGTTTTCATGTAGGCTTCCGCCTGTTCCATGCCTCCGGGGAACCATTTAGTCAGGCGCTGCCGGTCCTTCTCTGTGAGTCCCGCTTTCCATTCTTCAAATGTCGGCGGGTACTCGGGCTCACCAAACGAAAGTACACCACGGTTCATCGCGACTTCAATGCCGATCTTGGCAACGATCAGACCGAAGGCCATGAATCCCATTGACAGAATACCAATAAAAAAAGCCCCGAACAGGGTAAGAACCCTTGGTCCCAAATCATCAGGTATTTCGTCTGCAGAATATCGGCGATTTTCAGATGCAGCCATAAGCAGGCGGTAAACCGGCTCAACCACTAAAATCCCAAGAAACAGAAAAAACATCGCCGAAACACTCTCCAGCGGCATGATGAATTTTTGTTCAAACACTATCTGTGCCACAACAATTGCCATAGCGAAAAAGCCGGCGAAAGGTGCCAGCTTCTGCATTTCATCAATCACCAACTTGCGCTTGACGTCACTGCCATCAGAACAAAGCAATGACACACGTACCGGGTAAAGCAATCCAATGACCAAGGTTTCCAGCCAGTACAACCAGAGCAGATCGTACCCTGTCCAGTCGCCAACAATCAGGCCATAAAGAGGACACAGGTTGGTGATCACAATCATCGTGTCAGACTGCTGCTTTTCCTTTTTCCTGATATGTAACATCCTGACTGTTCTCTATAAAAAACGAATCAGTAATACGCCCAGTACCGTGACCAAGCCTATGCCCGAAAGTCCCAGCCATATACAGCTGTGTAGCCAATAAGAACGAATCAATTGTCCCTGCGGAATTGTCGAAAGAATAAACGGCTGTTTCCAAATATGCGGATTCCGCATGACATTCAATTGTTGTAGACCGTTCTGGTGCCGATATTCACCAAGTACCGCACGATCAAGACGTGTCTCAATATCGTGCAAATCGCCACCATCCAGCATTCCGTCATCATTCTGGTCAAACTTATCCAGCATCTCGGGATCCTGCTGTGCCATGTGCATTTTGACCGCACTATCAATCACACTGCCAAAATCCAACCGACGTAGAGCCTTACCGGCTTCATCTATGGCCTCACTCCTTGCCTTTGTCAGGCGCTCTTTATAGGCCAGCAGTTTTTCTTTCATCTCCGGCTCATAGGGCAATTTACTGGCATCCAGACAATCGAACTGTCCTAAGGCATACAAGGCATCATCCTCTCCGATGATCTCTTCGGTATACCGGTATTTGGGAACGAAAGGCACACTGGACCAGAACAGTAATTTCAGTCCCGTTAACAGTTCAGGTTGCGTATTGTCTTTGGGAGCATCCTTACCTCGCCCCTTGTTAATACGCTTCAGCCTGAATAATGGATCATCATCCGTATCAATCACACAGAAGCCCGTATGATCACGCAACAACAGGTATTGGTGACTGGTATCATAATAAACCGTGTGCCATTGCCACTTTTCTTCTGAATCATGCCTTCTTCGTATGCGCATATAGCGCTCAACCTTATAGGAATACCAGATACAGGGTTTATTCGTCAGCGGACTTTTCAAATGTCCTTTTTCAAAACTTTCCGGACGACCAATCAATTCAACAAAACCAGGTTTTGCCGCGCCAACCCGTGACGTCGGCATTTTATTGACGGCGTGGTATTTTCTAAAAAAACTGATACCAACAAAAATGAAAATAATGACAGGAATAGTGGTAAAAATAAAAACCAAGCCGAAACCATCCTTATCAAGGCTCGATATCCATGCAGTTAAATCCTGAAACATGGAAGTTTACATCCATCAATTACACATCAGTAATAATCATGGCACATGATTAGGAACAAACAATCAAAACACAAGAACAAAAACAAAACTAAGGGGAGATGAAATAATAAAAAACCGCCCCATTATTACAATGAGACGGTCTTATTTACTAGTAAACAATATCAATTAAACCAGCGATTAAAAGCACCCTTGACTCTCTCAACAATGTTAGCATTTCTACCTGCCAGTTCTAGAGCAATAGCCTCGGCTTTAGCTTCCTGTTTAATTTTCTCAGCTGTATCACCTCTTCTCTCTGCGGCAGCTGCAAGATCTCGTGCACTCATCAGCCTATCTACCAAGTTTACAGCGATCAATTGCTTTTCATAACTCTCTTTTTTAGCTTGAAGAGAAAGTTGGGCATCCGGGCTACAAAAACAAATCTTTTTCCCAATCCAGGTGAAAAATATGCCAAGATTTAAGCGTACTTTTTCCATGCCCAAGGAAATTTTTCGACCTGCGATACCACAACATGCAGTAAGGTTTTCCAAATCTTCAGGGTTAATCAATGGTTCGCTTTCAACGCTAGTCACATCATGACCTTGGAGTCTAGCCCGCTCTGCACGCTCAGCCTTATTTCTCTCACGGCTTGCATGATACCGCTCCAACTTCTGAGCTAATTCAGGTCCATAAAGCCTAGTGTTTCTCTGAGTATCAGCTGATGTTGATTTCATGACACATCTCCTTGTCAACAATGAATTTAAATTTACCAATTACTATTGAGATAACAAATAAATTCAAAAGTTCCTTATATAACTATCTTGAAAACTAACAACAGTATCAACCAATAAAGACCCAATGGAAATCAGACATTTGTATAAGAAGAAGATCATTAAACAAATTAGTTTGTTTGAAAACAATAAAGGCGACTAATGCCGCCATTATTGATTAAAATTACTAGCGCTTCATATCAGACGAAGGTCTAAAGAGCCGCAAACGGTTGGCATTACTCACCACCGTCACGGAAGAAAACGCCATGGCCGTTCCCGCCACAACCGGGCTAAGCAACAGCCCCGTCAGCGGATACAGCACACCGGCCGCTATTGGGATTCCCAGGGTGTTATAAATAAACGCACCAAAAAGGTTCTGTTTTATATTCTTTAGTGTTGCCCGCGACAGCTCAACGGCATCCGCCACACTGTGGAGGGAAGATCGCATCAGGGTAATATCTGCCGCTTCGATAGCCACATCGGTACCGGCGCCAATGGCCAGACCGACATCAGCCCGGGCCAATGCCGGCGCATCATTGATACCATCCCCGGTCATGGCGGTCACCTCGCCCTCAGCCTGCAATCGGCGGATATGGGCCTCTTTATCCTCAGGCCGCACTTCGGCATGAAAGGCATCAATGCCAACCTGCCGGGCAACGGCCTCAGCCGTGACCGCATTGTCCCCGGTTAGCATCATCACTTTGATGCCCAAGGCATGCAGCCGTTCAATGGCCGCCGCAGAATCCTCCCGGATAGGATCTGCCACGGATACAATACCCGCCAGCTGATTATCCACAGCCAAGTACATCGGTGTTTGAGCCTTTTCCGCCAATTCGGAGGAGATCGATGCCATTGGCGCTATTTCAACACCATTCTCCTGCATTAACCGGGCATTCCCCAACAGCACCGAGCAATGCCCCTGCAGCCCCTTAACACCAGCCCCCGTTACGGCCTCAAACTGTTCACAGGGTGCGATGTCCAGCCCCCGGCCCCTGGCAGCTTCCACAATGGCTTCTGCCAGGGGATGCTCTGAGGTCTGCTCCAGTCCAGCTGCCAGCGCCAGCACCTGGTCTTCGGTGAAGTCTTGCCGAGGTACTATAGCTGTCACGGAAGGCCGTCCCTCGGTAATGGTTCCGGTCTTGTCGAGCACCACGGTTGTCAGGTGGCTGGCTTTCTGCAGGGCTTCGCCGCTACGGACCAGCATGCCGTATTCCGCGGCTTTACCCACTGCGACCATGACCGACATGGGCGTCGCAAGCCCCAAGGCACAGGGGCAGGCGATGATCAGTACGGTCACGGCAACCACTAGCGCGTGGGCTATTGCAGGCTCCGGCCCTACGAAGTACCAGACCATGGCAGCCGCCAGCGCAATCACCATCACAACAGGCACAAACACCGATGAAATGCGATCAGCCAGACGGGCGACTGGCATTTTTGTGCTCTGCGCATGGCGTACCATGGCAATAATGCGTGCCAGGGCTGTATCCCTGCCGACCCGGTTCGCCCGAAACAGCAGCGTGCCGTTGCCGTTCATCGTACCGGCAGAGACCGCATCTCCGGCTGCCTTCATAACCGGTACCGGCTCACCGGTCAGCATGGATTCATCGACCCGGCTGGCGCCTTCTGTGACCATACCATCGACCGCGATCGCTTCCCCTGGTCGTACCCGAACAATATCGTCGACCTGTACCTGTTCAACAGGCACATCCCGCTCTTCCCCATCCCGGACAATACGTGCCGTTTTAACCTGCAATCCCAGCAGTCGCTGAATGGCTGCCGACGTCTTGCCCCGCGCCCGGATCTCCAGCGCCTGTCCCAGATTGATCATACCGATAATCATGGCACTCGCTTCGAAGTACACATGCCGTGCCGCGGCTGGCAGCAAATCAGGAAACAACACCACCAGCATGGAGTAAAACCAGGCTGCCCCCGTGCCCAGCGCAACCAGGGAGTCCATGGTTGCTGAGCCGTGCCTCAGCGCCTGCCAGGCCCCTTTGAAAAAGTGCCCACCGGATAACCAGAGAACGAGGAAGGTCAAACCACCCACAATCCCCCAGCCCCACTGCTGGGCACTGTTATTGACGCTCATCTCACCGGTCACCATGCCCCAGACCATGAGCGGCACCCCTAGTCCCAGGGCTATGGCCATATGTTTGAGCAAGTGCCGATACTGCTGTTGTTCCTGCTGCTCTCGCTTTTTGCGTGCCTGCTCTTCCGAGTCAATGACCTCGCCGGGATAACCAATCTTTGAAAGGCTCTCCAATAACAGCGCCATACCCGCACTGCCCGTAACGGTAACCTCGCGTTCTCCCAGGTTGACTGCGACAGCCTTCACACCTGCCACACGTCTTAACGCCTTTTCAATTTTTCCGACGCAGCTCGCGCAACTCATACCCGGTACAGCGAGGTGAAAAGCTTCGGCGGCTATCGGGCTGGCGCCATAACCGGCTGACGCAACGGCCTCCACCAGCGTGGTACTACTCACCTCGCCATCAACCTGCACCGTCCGGTCAGCGAGATTAACCATCACATTGTCCACCCCTGGCACAGCCAGAAGCGCCTTTTCGATTCGACTGACACAACCTGCACAGGAAACCCCTGTCAGTGCCAGCAGCTGCTCTTTTTTCGGCATGATCGCCTCCTGAAACCTGCTTTTTGAGCAAGCATAAGCGTTCTCCTTACGGGAAGGTCAAACCGGTTTTCAATCAGCTAGATATAGAGCCACCACGAGCCGCATTTAAGCTGCACATTCAACCGCATCCACATCAGGAACCATTCACGCTTTGGCCTGTCTAACGTTATGAGTTAATAGCCTTTTTCAGACAGGAATATTCACTGGTACAGGAGAAATAGAAAGTATGCTTAAAGGTAATACCGAAGTAGCGGTATCATCAAACGCTCAAAATAATTGGCGCTCTACCCCTGATAGATCCCCTGCGCCTGAAACCAGTCCTTATCTAAATGGCAACTTAGATGAATCTTCTGTACCGGAATCACGGGCACGAACAATAGCCAGGATTTTGCTTGTCCCCGTTAAAGTTGTGGCTATATGTGTGACAGTCCCTATTTGCGCCACGGTAGAATTTGTATCGGGAATATCAATTGGCATCATTTTAGGCTCAGCTCTCATCATGAAGGCATATCACAGCCACGGTGGTTTACCACTCGCAATACCTATCGCCATCGTCGTTTTTCCCTTGGGTCTTGTGATGGGTGCTGGCTGTGCCCTAGTAGGTTTCTTCTTTGGCATTTATGACGGCTTTCATCTTGGTTGGAATGGCGATAAAGAGCCTATAAAACAAACAGCATTCAATGTGAAAGGTCGCATTGACAGGTTTATGAGTCACTCTCAACGCCCAGTAGTGACTCATGCTATCAGGACAGAACGCATTGAAAACAGATCAAATATACTGGTCGACGACAACTTTCTCGTTCATTCAGTGGAAACCGATGCAGACATAAAAGGGCAAGCTGTCACGTCAGCTAATGCTACAACCGCCGCAGCCAGCTCCAAAATACCAACTTATTCTGAGCCAGCTGCCTCCCCGCTCACAGCGACCAGTAAATCTGATTCAGCAACTAATGAAATAGAACAGCCTACTGTTACTGGAAGCAATCCTTTTGGCGATAATGACGAATTTTAAATATTGCCACTGCTAGCAGTGGCAACTCACTACTATCGTTGTAAAGTCTGTAGAAACGCATCCCAGTTTTGCCCTATGTGGACGCCCGGAGCGTTTTTTGACCCATCATTGAATTCCACCGTATTTCCAAACCGAAAATAGTCATCATGCGCCACATGGTTTGTACGAATATATGGCCAGACATTTTCACGAAGAAATAACTGGTCGATCGTTCTTTCTTTGGTATTCCCTCGGTAGTACTCATCAAACAGTGGCTTGAGTTCAGGCAAGGCCCCCCTGACACCTCCCCATAGACCGGCCAGTATCAGCTCACTGTGAGAATACCAGTCTCGAATCAGATGAAAGGACTTACCGGATCTCATCCACTGGTCGACTGCCGACCGCTCTTGTAGTGTCAGCGGCGAATCCACATCACGAATGATATAGCGCGACACTGTCGGATCATCTGCCACCAGAAAACGCCAGAAAAGCCCATAAAAAAAACCCTGGTCTTCCGGCATCCTAATCAACTCGGCTCCCGCCTCACGCAGTGCTGTTAACGTCGCAGCGGGCACACTCTCTCCACAATAAAAGCGGCATCGCCAGCCCGGATAAACAACCAGTGCCGCATAGGCATTACGTACCGCCCCGCGCAGATAAACAGGGTTATCTCCCCAGAGGCTGTAGCTGATGACCTGTAACCCATCACCCGTTGATCCCTCCATTACTGTGTCAGGCTTCATACCGGTTCTTTTTTCCAGTACGCCAAGCCTTTCAGGAGAGCAGACTGCCACATCCTTGGCTTCCAACGACAACCGGCCATAATGTTTGGCGGCATCATAGTGCCCCGTTGAATAGGCGAGATGGGTCATACTATCCAACGCAATCACATGACCGGGTTCACGCTGAATCAGCTGCTGTAATGTCTCCAGACTCCCCGTGACATCCCCTGTCATTAACTGCAGGGTACCGAGATTGACGGCCACTTCACTGTCATCCGGCAGATAGCGCTGCAGTACGCGGGTAACATCCAGTGCAGTCACGTAGTCGTTACAGGCATAAAGCGCCATGGACAGGTATTTCAGATCATTGACAGGCGGAGCATCCTCAGGCGACGCCTGGATGAGCTTTTGGAAATAACCCGCAGCATCGGCGAACTGCCCCTGTCGGTAACAGGCCATGGCTTTCTGACGAAGATCCTGCATGGTAATTCCGTTCTGATTCAATATATCTGGTTATTCGGCCTGCCGTAGGCATCCTTCAATCACCTTGTTTGCCGGTTTCATGACACTTTCAGCCAATATCCGTCAAAAAAAATGAAGCTCCGTATGGAAATCATCACTGTCTTTCACTGCATTAAAGATATTTTCCATTTGGACGAAAGTTTCATTTGTAGGATAACGCTGTGCATTAAAGGAGTGGTGCCATGCTGTCGCAGAGAGTTCTGCCGCGGTTAACGATTCTGGCAGTTCTGCTTGCCCCGGTTGTATCTGCTGCGCCAATGAGCGTCAGCCTGAGTCGGGATCTCGTCAAACAGATTATTGCTGACAACCCCGGTCATACGTCTTCCGCTTCTCAGGAAGTGGTTCAATCATCCCCGAAAGCTGATTCGGTCGATACCCATCATGAGGTTGCACAGGTCAACGCACTGCGTCAGGCCACACTGATTGTCAGTGAAATGGTGCAACAGGCTGAAGCCAGGCCTGACCCCGTCATTACGGAAACTCAGGTCACCGTACAGCAGGAAACAGTCGCTACGGAACAGCTGATTGCTGAAACCAGGGCTGAAGTGGATACGCTCATTGATATCGCTGAGCCAACTGCAGCGGGCACAGAGTCAGCTTCCGGGCTGGATTTTGCCACGCTGCTGGCTGTCAACGACTTTCACGAATCCCCCAGGTACCAGTCCTATGAAGGACTGGCTTTCGGCGATACCCGTCAACGGGTCAGAAACGGATTCTGGACCAACTTCAAGGCCTTCTCAGCCGAGCGTCGGGATACAGATACCATGTCCGGCTTTGACGCCAGTGGTGAGTCGTTCACGGCCGGTCTGGAAACGGACAATCTGATGTCAGGGGCCCTGTTCGGTGCAGCGATGACCATGAGCAAGAGCCGGATTGATGATGACCCCAATCAGGAGCGTAACGATATCCGCTCATTCACAGGCTCCCTGTACAGCTCCTGGAAGTTTGATAGCACTTTTCTGGAAGCCGGTGTTTCCTTTGGACGTGCCCGGAACGAAACCCGTCGAATGGCCACCGTTGGCGGCGGCACAGGACACCTGGAAAGCAAATACTATGCGAGCACATCCCATGCCCGCCTGCTAGTCGGTAATGTCTACAACCTGTCGCCCAACTGGACACTGACGCCACTGGCGGAACTGAACTACAATCGGATCTCGTTCGACAGCTATACCGAAAAGTGGGACAGCGACTGTACCGGTACCTGTACTGATCCGACCACGAAATACCAGCCGGATTCACAAAGTTCAATGGAAGGGGGTCTTGGCTTCAACTTGGCAGGTAACCTGGGCCATGGCAGAGCACGACTGGTACCGTTTGTCAGTATCATGGGATACCACAACTTCCGCCGGGATACATCCTCACAAAGGGCCATCTATACCACGGGTATTGACCAGGTAGTCATTACAGCGCCTGAACGTAACCGTGGACGGGCACGTTTCAGCTTCGGGCTCAGCCTGATTCTGGATCAAAACTTCAGACTGGATCTCGGTGTCATCCGTAACCAGATGAAAGGCTACAAAAACGACAGCGCCAACCTGAAGATCCGTTACAGCTTCTAAGACAGTTTCATCACCCTTATTGGCGGCTTTAATAGCCGCCATTTTTTTTTATCCGTCAGTGTGCATTGAGCAGTTTTACCCTGCCTTTATCCTGCCGTTCATACCGCATGACGAGTGGGTACATAACTACGCTCAGAATAAAGGCAGTATAAAATGAATAACCGATACCCTGCTCAGGAATCAGTATGACAGTCAGCAGACCTGCACCAGCACTGACTAACAACGTTAACAGTGCCGGTAGTCGCCATGCAGCCTGATTATCTTCATCGTACAACGCATCAATATCAATCGTGCGCCGTCTAACCAGATAATAATCTGCCAGCATAATGCCGATAATCGGCCCCAGTAAAACGGAACAAGCCACCTGGAAAGGAATCAGCTTTTCTGCAAACAACCACGGACAAATAAGCAGCCCAATGATGGCTGAAATCACTGTTGCACGACGGAAGGTCAACGTTGGATGCAATGCCATGACAATATAAGTCGCGGGCATCAGATTGGCAGTCGTATTGGTAGACCACTGGGCAAAGACGATGGTCAGTAAGGCGGCTCCCATAATCGCAGGGCTGGTGTCGTGGAATGTCTTAATGATGACATCAACAGGATTCCACTCCCCCGTCAGGATCCCTGACACCATACCCACCATGATCACCAGTGAGCCGACCACGATCAGCCCCAGAAACTGGCCGCCGATCGTCAGCTTCTGCCGATGCCAGAAGTGCTTCTTTTCAAAGCCGACCGGGCGCCGGATCATTCTCCCCAGATCCGCACTGTTCAGTGCCATGGTAATCCACACACCGGCAATACCGGCAACCGCAAAGGGAAAGCTGTAAGTATTCCGGGCGGGTGCTGACAAAATGTCAGTCATTGAGGAGTCATGGGTTTTCAGCAGCCACATGATAGTACTGGAAAAGAAAATCACCATCAGGGGAATCGCCAACCAGGCAAACCGAGCCATCGATTTGAGGCCGCCCACCGCATTCCAGACCTGCAGTATCGCAAACAGACCAATCAGAAGGTACAGGTTGACGGTGAAATCCGCACCAAACCAGATCACCATCAATTTCTGTACCGCCAGTGCTCCAATCCAGGTCTGGAAACCAAACCAGAAGAAGCAGGGAATGGCACGAATGACACTGGGAATAATCGCGCCCTTGATACCAAAACAGGCGCGCAGATAAATCGCGAAAGGCACACCGTATTTCAACCCCATATCGCCATTAAGCACCAGCAAAGCCGAAACAATGGAATAGGCGACAATAACAGCCAGAATGATCGACACCGGGCTTAGACCGGGATAGAGCTGGCCTCCGACAGCAAATCCACCGATATTGATGGTCATGCCCGCCCAGAGCAGGGTGTAATCCCAGAAGGACAGGTGTCGCTGGACATCCGTCGTCGGTCGTAACGCATCATTGCACAAGGTGTTACATGACATGGCTTTCCCCCTCGGATTGCCAGATTCTGTAATCTTGCGAGGTTCGGCCGTCAGCCACTGGTTCTGATGCCCGCGGATACGACCGAACACTATCTGTTCAGCAGGCTGGCCTTAACCAGACCCGTCCGGATACCACCAGACAGTCACAACAGCATGACATGCGAGGTACAAACTATCGTCATGATCAGTCATACAGTGAACTCTGGTGGCACAGGATCATTACCACGTCCTCTACCGCGATAATGGCAGTGGCGTCACTATTCACGATGTCGGGTACGGAAACCTTGTGATAGATCAATACTGCTTATTAATTGCTAACAATTTACAAAGCTAACCTTATCTTGAGTCAAACCTATGACTCTACGTATCGCTTTAATCGTGAGGCACTCCGGTGAATGCGGAATAAAAACACCCTTCACATCGTGCCAAACCAGCGACCCAGTAAAGTAGCGTTGTTAACAAAAATGGATAACGCTTCCCATTTGAAATACCTGTGAAATGACCACTACACTTCGGGTTGGCGATTGATCACATTGCCATCCGCCATGACTTCGTTGCGATTGACCGTCATGGCTATCTACCTACACGGTAGATTGACTCATTACCCGCTGTAAAAATGGCGCACCTTGACAGGAACACATAAATATACGCTGGCAGGCTGTCTGGCCATTCTGTTCTGGAGCACCATCGTCGCCTTTGTGCGCAATGTCACCGAACAGCTGGGACCGGTTGGCGGGGCAGCCATGATTTATACCGTCAGCTCCCTCTTTCTTGCCGTGTTTATCGGCTTGCCAAACCCGAAGTTGTTCAAAATCCGATATCTCGTGCTGGGGGGCTCATTGTTTGTCAGCTATGAGATCTGTCTGGTGCTGGCGCTGGGGCTCGCCAATGACCGTCTGCAGGCCATTGAGATAGGATTGATCAATTATCTGTGGCCGTGTCTGACGGTATTACTCACAGTTCTCATCAATCGGCAACGTGTAAGCCTATTGTTGTATCCTGCGTTGATTCTCGCATTCCTCGGTGTCGCATGGACAGTCAGCGGTGATGAAGGACTATCCCTGAACCAACTCGCCGCCAATATAGCGACCAACCCCACAAGCTACTCTATGGCATTTATAGGTGCCTTTATCTGGGCTGTTTATTGCAATGTCACCAAACGCCTTTCCGGCGGCCACAATGCCATTACCTGGTTTTTCATGGCCACCGCAACAGCTTTGTGGATAAAGTACTTCTTCACTTATACACCACCCATGGTATTTACTACCGGTGCCATCATTGACCTCCTGCTGGCGGCTGCCGCCATGGGCATGGGTTATGCCCTGTGGAATATCGGCATCATCGGCGGCAACATGGTTTTACTGGCAGTGCTGTCCTATTTCACCCCACTCCTTTCAACGCTCTTTGCTGCCATACTGTTGAACGTGACACTCAGCGTAACGTTCTGGCAGGGTGTCATTATGGTCACGGCTGCATCATTGATATGTTGGTGGTTAACCAAGAATAAATAATGAAAACACTGAGTGAAATACGATGTGTATTAATGTTCATCATCAATACAAAAATTCAGGTTAAATATTAGCCTGATAAGTTGTCAGTAATACTAAGCAGCTGATTATAAAACTAATCTTTTAATCTCGATAACATCCTGCTTTTAGCAAATAAACAGGATTATCAAAATGGAAAGCCCAGAGCACACCAGCAGCTCTTATCATACCGCTCCCGCCAGTCCAACATCTCAAGCTCAAAGCTTAACGCCTGCGTCTCCTTCAACGCCCCATCATACATTCAGGAAGGTTGCTTTTGGAGAGGCCTCAACACAGACAATATCTCCAAGACACACTTCTCAGGCAGCAACTACCACCCGCATGATCAGGCAGAATTCAGCAGAATCCGCTTACTCACAGTATCGTGACCTGTTTGCTCAACTTTCCCAACAAATACATACTAATAATAACTGTTGTCTAATTTGGGTTAAGAAAAAGTTTACCTGATTACCACCTAACATAAGCCATTCTCCCGTCTAAACTTGCGACACTGGTTTTCCTTGAGTTAGGAGACGTGTCATGGCCAGGAACAAAATCCAGTTTCAGAAAGGCATGAGCCTTGTGGAATTCTTTCAGCGATACGGTCAGGAAGGGCAATGCCGCGATCAGTTTTTCAAATGGCGCTGGCCGAACGGCTTTGAATGCCCTCTGTGTTGTTGCCGAGAGTATTGCACCCTGAAAACCCGTGAACTTTACCAATGTAATCGTTGTCGCCATCAAACATCACTGACCAGCGGTACCATTCTTGAAGCCAGCAAGTTGCCCTTCACCACCTGGTTTCTGGGCATGTTTTTAATGACTCAAACCAAGAATGGCATATCAGCCCTGGAGCTTTCGAGACAGCTTGGTGTTTCTTATAACGCCGCGTGGCGCCTGAAACACAAGCTCATGCAAGTCATGAAAGAGCGGGATGACAGCCGCCCTCTACAGGGATATGTGCAGCTGGACGATGCCTACTGGGGCGGTGAAAAACATGGCGGCAAACGGGGACGAGGTTCTGCAAACAAACACCCCTTTGTTGCTGCCGTGCAAACCAACGAAGAAAACTGCCCACTGTATATGCGCTTTAGTATGGTCACCAGTTTCCGGAAAAAGGAGTTGGAACACTGGGCGAAAAAACATCTCGGGGATCATACCTGTTGTGTTGTCAGTGATGGACTCGGCGCATTCACGGGAATAGTCGACGCTGGACATCCACATACTGCAGTAGTGACAGGAGGTGGTCATGAATCGATGGCCAATGAGTTGTTTACGTGGGTCAACACCATGATCGGGAATGTCAAAAACTCCCTGAGAGGCAGTTACCACAATATTAACCCCAGGCATCTGCCACGATACCTTGCAGAATATTGTTATCGATTTAACCGGCGCTTTGATTTGAAGGCGATGGTATCAAGGCTGGGTTACATGGCTGCGCGAACCTGCCCCATGCCAGCAAGGCTTCTCAAGCTGGCTGAGCCACAGTGGTAATCAGGAAAGTTTAATGTATCGGGATTAAAACACCACTTAATGGACAAGGTTAATCATTCATTTCACGAGCTGAAAGATACCCCAAGAAGTCTTGCAGACGCAAAGGGAAGACTCTGCTGCTTCATCCACATAGTCTTGATCGTTTATGGTAAATACAGAGAACTCTGTATGGATCAAAACAATCAATTAAAACCAGAGTTTATCCAATTATTCAATGAAATAGACACAATACATCTAGATTTATTTCAGAGTATTCATTGTGCCTTAAGAAGTAACAGGCAGTACCAAACAGAAACAATCAAAATCATTGATATTTTAAAAGAACATGAGTTTTCAGAGGTACTCATTAGAGAGCATTTTCCAAGCATCTATCCTTTTTATCATCGCGAAATGGTCGAGAAAGCAGATCGTTATTATCAAAACTATCAGACTTTTTATCCTAAATTCTTGATTAACTTAATCACCGAAGTGAAAAGTGAAGATCGAATCTTTACCAGCTTAAAATTTCAATCAAGTGTTGAAAGCTCTGATACTTCAGTACACAGCGGAACAATGATCCATGCTGATATGGATGTAGAAAGGTCTGTATTCCATGAACAGGAATGATGAACATTCAGGCCTCCCATGTCGGGAGACCTGAATGATTTTCTTACTCTATCATTCTACGAGTGTTCAAATGTCCGCTGCCCGGCTTTGCCAATACTTCACCCTGTCGATAAACCGTGTTTCCTCGCACCAGTGTTTCTACCACTTTGCCTTTTAATCTTTTCCCTTCATACGGGCTGTGGATGCATTTGGCCTTGGCATAGGAATTGGCCCAGGTGTACGTCCATTCGGCATCCAGGTCGACCAGTACAATGTCTGCATCATTGCCCAGGTTCAGTGCGCCTTTGTGCGGCAGGTCGAACCGCCGGGCTGGTTGTGTCGCCATCAATTTCGCCAGTTGTTCCAGACTGACGCCCCGCTTGTGATAGCCCTCATCCAGCATCAGCGGCAGCATCAGATCCATCCCGCCAATCCCCGGCGGCATTTTCCAGATATTGTCGCCATGCTTCAGACGGTCTTCGTCGGTATAGGGCGTATGGTCAGTACCGATCATGTCGAACTCACCGGCCTTGAGCATCTCCCACAATAATTCACGATTTTCCGGACTTCTGAGCGGCGGATTGCACTTGGCGAAACCTCCGTGTTCTTCAAGATCCATGGTATCCAGCACGAGATAATGTGGACAGGTTTCCACGGTAACATCCACGCCCCTTGCCCGTGCCTGTTTGATCAGTGCTCGCGCCTTGATTGTGGATAAGTGACAGATATGCAGACGACACCCGGTGTGTTCTGCAAACAGGATGACGCGACTGATTGCTTCTACCTCGGCTATTTCCGGTCGCGCCTGTTCATGGGCTGTACCATTGAAGATGCCTTTCTCTTCGAATTCTTTCTGGCGATTAAACAGGATATCCGCATTCTCGGCATGCACGCCGACCAGACCACCAAAACGACTGATCTCTTCCATGGATTTCAGCAGGGCGTAATCCGGTGTATGTGGATAATCCGGGCTCGCATAAGGAATAAAGACCTTATAGGCAACACAACCACAGTCGTTCAATTCTTCATAGTGTCCTGTGGATTTCTCCGTCAGCGCCCCCCAGAACGCCACATCAACGACTGTTTTCTTTTCAACAATCTCACGCTTGTATTCAAAGGCTTCCCGGTTCGTGACTGGTGGTACGGAAAGCGGCATTTCAATCAATGTAGTGATCCCGCCTGCCGCCGCGGCCTGGGTGCCAGTGAGATAATCCTCCCGCTCCGGGTAATGCGTCGGCTCCCAGATATGGGCGTGGGGATCCACCATCCCCGGCATAACGACCAACCCGGTTGCATCAATTTCACGACGGGCGTCTGGCGCTGATTCATTGGTTGTGATGGCAACAATTTTTCCGTCCTTAAGGGCAATCGCTCCATGAACGACACCGGTTTCCAATACCAGCTGACCATGCTTGATCACTGTGTCTACTTGCTGACTCATAACGGATTCCTTATCACTGTCTTTTACGGACAGCGCAGACAAAAACCACCCTGCCCCTTTTTACGGTTGTTATGTAAACCCTGTCAGAACACCGGCTTGATTAATTGACCTGAGCCGGGCTCTGCCATTACCTCGCCGTCGCAAAAAATGGTATTGCCCCGAACCAGCGTTCGAACCACCTGCCCCCGGATTTCCCGTCCTTCCCAGGGGGTGAGTGCACTCTTCTGCTTGCCCACAGAACGTGTGCCGTCATACGTCCAGACATGGTCAGGGTCAGCCAGTGCAATATCGGCATCTAATCCAACCTGCAGCGCCCCCTTACGGTGGCCCAGGCCAAAACGGCGTGCCGGAGCACTGCACATCAAACGTGCCAGCACTTGCGGACGAAGCCCCCGCTGGTGCAGACCCGCATCCAGCATCAGCGGAAGCATCAGCTCAATGCCCGGCAGACCTGGAGGCACAGCCCAGATATCACCGTTATGCTTCAGGCGGTCGTCATCGGTATAAGGGCAATGATCCGAGCCGAGCATGTTGATCTCGCCCTTAATCAGCATGTCCCAGAGAACTGCCTGATTTTCCCTGCTGCGAATAGGCGGGTTGCATTTGGCAAAGACACCCCAGCGATCCAGATCACTGTCGTCCAACACCAGGTAACTGGGCAGGGTTTCCACGGTCATGCTGACACCCCGGGAGCGGGCATGACGAATCACATCCCGGGCACGCCCACTGGAAAGATGGCAGATATGCACATCACAGCCGGTTTCTTCTGCGAACAGGGCAATCCGCGATATCGCTTCCATCTCGGCAATATCCGGACGGGACTGCAAATGCGCCAATCCGCCGTTGATACCCGCTTTTTCCATGGCTTCCGCCGTAGAATCGATGATGTCCGGGTTTTCGGCATGGAAGCCGATGAAACGGTTGAAACGCTTCATCACTTTCATGGCTTCGAGCAACTTGTAGTCGGTCAGTTTCGGCGCATCGGGATCTGTGGATAAAAACGTCTTGAACGCCACGCAACCGATATCGACCAGCTCTTCAATACGATCCAGATCATCGGCTGGCAACAACCCCCAAAGCGCGTAATCTGTGACGACCTTGCTGTTTGCAGTCTCATGCTTCAGCAAAAAGGCGTCACGTGTCGTTACTAACGGAATACTAAGGGGCATCTCTACCGTTGTCGTAACACCTCCGGCGGCCGCCTGGCAGGTGCCACTGTGGAAATCTTCACGGATATGTCCAGGACCCGGCTCCTTGAAATGCACATGGGGATCAACAACACCGGGAAACACCATCAGGTTTCTGGCATCGATGGTTTCACTTGCCGGCAGAACCACATCCGGTGCCGTGATAGCGGCAATACGCCCCTCTTTAATCGCGATATTGCCTTCTATACAGCCGGACTCAAGCACCAGGGTGCCGCCGGTAATGGCAACGTCCATCAATTCTGTGTGCGGTGACATAACAAGATCCCCCTATACAGCAACCGTGCTTACAACCGGCATCTGGACGACGCCGGTTATCAACTCAACATCAGAGGCCGAGCCCTATACCCAGGCTCTGCTGCAGCACCAGTGCAAGACTGGAGATCACCCCAAGCACCATCATCAGCGGGAAGTAGAAGCGAATCCATTTCGCGTATTCCACCTTGGCCAGTACCAGGGTGGCGACAAAGAAGCCGGAGGTCGGGAAGAAGATATCGGTCAGCTGACCACCCCAGGCGTTGGCAGAAACAATCACCTGTTGGGGGATATCCAGCAATGATGCCAGCGGTGATAACACCGGCATGGTGAGCACGGTCAGCGCTGTTGCGCCAGGCACGAGGAAGTTGAACAGGGACTGGGTCCAGAACACGCCCACAGCAGACAACGATGGTGGTGTATTGCGCAGGACATATTCGAGGTAGTATACCAGCGTATCAGTAATCACACCGCGATCCATCACCACCGCAATAGCGCTGGCCACACCGCACAACAATGCAGCGACCATCATGTCACGCATACTGGCGTTCAGGTCGTCACAAATCTGCTGGGGGCCTTTACCGGCAATCGCTGCTGCCGTCAGACCAATGAACAGGAACAGGCCACCAATCGCCTCAAATCCCAGGTTATTGATCAGGATCGCTGCAATGGCTGTCGGGAACATGATGAAGCAGGCATAACCGGCCAGAACCTGACGACGTGTCGCGTTTATTTCACCTTCCGGTTCCATCTCTGCCAGTTTCTGGCGCATGACCGTATCAGAATCCCGGCTCAGGCTCAGGTGCGGATTCGTTTTGACCTTCATGGCGTAACGCATGGTGTAGAGCACAGCCACTACCACCACGATAAGCAATACAAGGGCCCGGAATCCGGAACCGGAGAACATCTCCAGCTGGGCAATCTGTTGCCCGACACCGACAGAACCGGGGATGGTCAGACCATAAGTGAACCCCATGCAAGGCCCCAGCAGGGAGACTGCCATGGCCGTCATGCCGTCGTAACCCAGCCGGTAAAACAGGGGTAACAATATCGGGAGATACGCCAGCGAGAGTTCCGGCACCCCGATAAATGCCCCCAGGGTACTGAACAGCACCATGAGAATCGGGATGATCATGATCGCCTTGTCGCCCACGCTGTCGGCCAGCTTGTGGACGCCCAGGTCGATCAGGCCAGCGCGCTTGATCAGGCCCATTCCGCCACCGACCATGAAGGTCAGGAAGACAATGGAGGCGGCTCGCTTGAGCCCCATCCGGTACGGGCGGTCACCAGATCCATGAAACTGACCGGACTTTGCTCGACCCGATGGTATGAGTCCGCCACCACGAACTCCTTGACGCCATGGGCTGTCTCCACAGTCTCTCGCTCATACATACCCGCAGGGATGATGTAGGTCAGTGCCGCCATCACAAGGATGAAAATCGCCAGGACAATGTAGATGTCCGGCATCTTGAAGGATTTCCTGGGTTTCAACTCAGACATGGGACGCCCCTCGCATTGCTAACAATAAATTTTATAATTGCTAGCAAATATACGCCGGATGCCGTCCTGATCCTTGAGGTAGATCAAATAAGCGATGGATACCAACATCTTCCGTTTACATGGCTGATAGCACTGCAAGGTTCTCCGCTTATGTTTCACTTTCCTTAACAGCCTGCCAAAGTCATCAACTAAACTGATTCATACACCATTTGCCAAGGACTGCCGGATGCCACCCGTAAGGAAAACAAGTAACCATGCCCCGGTTCAGCGTTCAAAAGCCGAAGATCAGGCATTATCAGTAAATAAAAAGGCAGGCAGAACGGTTACCAATACCGGAGAACGCTTCCATCTCCTGAAAAGTCTTTGGCGGTCTATCGTTAACTTTTTTACCTGCCTGAAAAATCGACTGATTCAAAGCACAGAGCCGACGGTGTCCATCAGAATGGGTGTATTGAATAACGATACCCAAAGACACCTCAGCCAAGTCATCAATGCACTCGCCACTGGAGATTGCGAACAGTTTTTAGCGTCAACCTCAGCAGCAAGAATCGCTTTACAGCAACAGACGGGTGACAAGTACGATTTGGGGACATTACATCGGAGAATTAACAAATCTGTTTGAAACCATAAAAGATGACCAGCACACCTATGATGCACTCGTTACACAATTAAGCAATTCAGCAATTCAGCAATTCAGCAATTCAGCAATTCAGCCAATTCAGCAATTCAGCAATTCAGCAATTCAGCATCCAGGCTACATAAACTGTGTGGCGTCATGGAATTCATCGGTGGAGACGTGCGCAATTGGTCACGTGAAGAAGGCATCCTTATATCACTCGCTTATGCCACGACAAGTGTGGTGGTAGAAGAGATTGTAGGTGCTGAACAGGCACAGGCGCTGTCAAAATCCTGGGGTAAATCTGTTCTCAATCAAAACATTTATCAGGAATTGTTAAGTCAGATCCGACGGCACGCTGCATGATAGACTTTTACCCCCTTGAGCTAACACAAAAACATTCGGCATTATCACTCCACACCGTTCACCTGGCTGATACTTTAAAATTGGCAGGTATTCAGCCTGCCAATTAAACACTTGCTGCGACGTTTAAAATGGTCCAAGTTCAATCATCCGGGCAATCACCAGACCCATCGTAGCTGTGGTGAGAATCGCGAGGAATAATGGAAAATAGAACTTGATCCATTTCGCCAGGCTAACCTGCCCAATCACCAGAATGGCCACGAAATAGCCCGACGTCGGGAACAGGATGTTGGTGATTCCATCCCCCCAGTGGGTTGAAAGCACCACCACCTGCCGGGTCAAGCCGACCAGGTCAGCCAGTGGAATCAGAATGGGCAGGGTAATCAGCGACTGGCCGCTGCCGGATGGCACCAGAAAGTTAAACATTGTCTGCACAAACAGCATGCCGACAGCCGTAAACGCCTGTGGCAGATGCCCCACCCACTCCGCCAGGTGGAAGACGATGGTATCCATGATATTCCCGGATTCCAGAATCACTGAAACCCCACGGGCAATACCGCAGATCATGGCACCGACCAGGATTTCCCTGAAGGACTCATTAAAATTCGCACAAATTTTGTTCGGCGAGAAACCCACCAGCAAGGAGGTAATCACCGCCATCACCACAAACAGGCCAGAGATTTCATCAAAGCCCAGGGCAAACTTCAAAATGGAAGCGATCACACCCATAAACATGATCAGGGTCGCAATGCCTGCAAAACGCTGACGAGAGGTAAACGTCTCTTCACTGCTATCTGCCGCCAGCGTTTGCCGTAACTCCTGATCTACCTCGAAATTACTGCCAGACACCGGGTTAGCCTTAACCCGTGCGGCATAGCGCATGATGTACCAGGCACACATAAACTGAACCCAGGAAATAGAAAATAGCGCGGTACCAAGCGCCGGAAAACATCGGCAGGTCAGCCAGCATATGACCAATCCCCACAGTGGCCGGCGGCGTAATGCCAAATGCAAAGCCCAGTGTTGTAGCGCATAACACGAGACCGGTAGCGGTAATGGTGTCATACCCCAGTTTCAGCATCAGCGGCAAGACAATGGGCAGGTAGGCAATACCCAGTTCGGGTGTCCCGATGAAGGCGGCGATCAGGGAGAAAATTCCCATCAGAACCGGGATCAGCAATTCTGTTCGCCGGCCCAGCACCCGCATCATGGCATTGATGCCCATGTTGATCACGCCGGTTTTACGAATGACACCCACAGCGCCACCCACCAGCAGGGTCAGAAACACGACACTGGACGCTTCTCGCAAACCCACAGGAATGGCAGTCACCACATCCATGATGCCGACCGGCGTCTGCTCCATAACCTGGTAAGAACCGGGTACAACCGACTCCCGCCCATTAGGCAGCACTTGTCGCTCATAAGAACCTGCCGGGACAATCCAGGTAAGAAAAGCCACAAGCACAATAAAGCTGAACAAAATGACGTAAATATCCGGAAATTCGAAACGCTTTTTCCGAGGACGTTATCGTTTTCTGAACAGGAACGGTGGACGAAACGATCGGCATGACTATCTCCGTCTACGGCTAGTTTTGGTCAGATACCGCCACCCTTCCCGGCAGTTGTTTGAGGTTTCCATTCCGCTTCCGGTATCCAGCGAAATCCATGTCAGGCGTATCCCCATTACGTGCCCGTGACGTCAGCACATCGTCACACATCCAGCATTGCTCGATTGAGCCGTCAGTGGCACAGGAAGGCCTACAGCCCTTCATGCTCTGCAACACGCACCCAAACCTGCTAACAAGTTGCTTATATTTTGTTAGCATTTTGATAAGTAAATCCTCAGCAAACCATGAGACAGGTCAAACAACTTCCGCCTTGTTTCTTGCCAGAATCTATGGATGAAGCAAAGCAAAAAGGTCGCACAGTGGAACAAACACGCTAAAAACAGTGTGTTAAGGCACGCAAATTCATTGCTAGCAATGGATAAGGGCATACCGGTGATCCACTTTTAATCGCGCGATTGCCCCCACAACAAACTGAAGCCGCTTCAGGCCGAAACAGGAAACCATCACCATGGCAGTACCGACCATCAAACCCGAGCGCTTTCTGGCGGATCTTCAGACCCTGCGTCAGTTCGGTGGCCAGGGACATGGCGTGGTCAGGCAATCCTTCTCTAAAGCCGACATGGCATCCCGACGCTGGCTTCAGGCGCGAATGGACGAGGCCGGCCTGACGTCAAAGATCGATGGTGTTGGCAACGTCATCGGCTATGCCCGTAAACCGGGGCGAGCCCTGCTGATGGGATCTCACACCGACACCCAGCCAGAAGGCGGCTGGCTGGATGGCGCCTACGGGGTGATCGCCGCCCTGGAAGTCGCCAGGGCACTTGATGAATGCCCGGAAACCCGGCATCTGGCGCTGGATATCGCATCCTGGGCGAACGAAGAACATACGTACCATGGTTTCCTGGGCAGCCAGGGCTTCCTCGGCCAGCTTGACCAATCCGTACTCTCAACCGCCACACGCAACGATGGGCATCCCTTATCCCAGGCGCTGGCCGATGCCGGCCTGAATGGCCAGCCGGACCACTATGATCCGACCCGTTACATCGGTTATCTGGAAGCGCACATTGAACAGGGCCCACGGCTGGAGTTGGCCGCGAAACAAGTCGGTATCGTGACAGGCATCGTCGGTTGCCGAACCCTGGACATCACCTTTTGTGGCGAAGCCAATCATGCCGGCAGTACACCCATGGACAGACGTCGGGATGCGGGTAAGGCACTGTTTCGTTTTGCGAATCAGATGGATACGGTGCTGGCCAGCATGGCGGCAGAATTCACCGTCTGGACCATTGGCAGGGTGCAGTTCTATCCCGGCTCTGCCAGCGTGATTCCCGGCAAAGCCTTCATGCGGCTGCAATACCGGGATACCAGCAGGGACTTACTGGAATTGATGGAAACGGCGGTACGGGATCTGGCGGCACAAATGGCCGCTGAACTCGGCGTAGAAATCCGTGTTCAGCGGCAGCCGGAAACAGAGCCGGTATTAATGAACGAGGTGATGCAGGAAGCGTTAGCCAAGGCGGCAGAACAACACGTTGGGCCACGCTGGATGAAACTGCCCAGCGCCGCCCTGCATGATGCCAACATGTTCGGTCAGGTTATGCCCAGCGCCATGCTGTTTGTGCCCAGCATTGGTGGCATCAGCCACAATTTTGCCGAGGATACCCAACCGGAAGACCTGGTAGCGGGCTGTCAGGTGCTGGCCACAGCGGCCGCGCGCATCATTGCGACACAGCAATAATCCACAGGCCAGCCATGTCTATTGGCCTCATAGGTCAATTAATGGCTGGTCCGTGATTCTTCTCCGCCATTATTCATGGCTTCGACTTTAGCCGCATTCTTTTTCATCTTGGCGATGGCGGACGCCTCATGACTGAAACGCACCTGCAGGCGTCGCTTCTGCTGCTGTAGCTTGTAGCATTCCAGAGCCATGCGCAGTAGTTCGCTTTTGCTGACGCCCTCTTCTTTGGCCAGTGTGCTGACCTGGTCGATGAATTTCTGGTTCGCGTTGATCGTGATTACTGCCATGTCGTTATTCTCCGTGAATAGGTTTAAGCCCCATTGATATCACGGTCTGAAAGGGGAATGCATAACCCCATTGTCAGTATGACTAACTACGACGTTGGTCTAACCATCCAATAGACTTATCCACAACAAAAAAGCCCGTGGGCAATTCACACTATCAGGACATAGACAAACGTTCGTTGTTACACAGCATCAAAGCGATATCGCCCCTTCCTGTTCCAGCGCCAGCCACTCTTCCGGGGTATGACCGATGGGTATCATTACATGTTCGCGATAGGCCGGACGATTGCACAGGTTGTCATACCAGCGGCTGACATGGGCAGATCAGGGCGCAGGATATCCAGGTAGAAATACCGGAATGCGGCCGCACCCAGTGGAATATCCCCATGGTGAACTGATCCCCCGTCACATAGGGATGATCCGCCAAATGCTGATTAAGAATCTGGAAGCTTTCACCCAGCTGGCGGGCTAAATGACTGATCTGGTCAGGGTCTCGTGCATAGGGTTCGGTTTTAACCGTCGCCATAAACAGGGGGCCCAGCTGACAATCAATGGTACTCAACTGCCAGTCCATCCAGAGATCAGCCTGTGAGCGAACCTGCAGATCATCGGGAAACAGGTCACCATAACCGTAAGCACTGGCGAGATAACGCACCACCGCGTTGGACTCATACAGACAGTGCCCATCATCCTGAATCACAGGCACCTTGCTGTTGGGGTTCATCATTCGAAATTCCGGGGTATCCAGCTGGCCGAAGGAACCACCGACATCCCGGCGTTCATACGCCCAGACCGAGCTCACCAATGGCCCACATCACTTTCTGGACATTGCCGGAATTACGGCGTCCCCACACGGTCAGCATTGTTTCACTCCCCCTTCAAAATCACAGCATACCTCATCAAAGCCCGACGAATACTAACAACGATATTGATGGGTTAGATGGGCATTCCAACGGCAAAAAATGATAACGGGGAGGCTCTTGACCTCCCCGTTTCGGGTCAGACTCGATTAATTCACACCTACCACAGAAGCCAGCAGGGCCATCCGTACCGCAACGGAGAACTCGATAGCCTTGAAGTAGATCTCGTGGGCGGTCTGGTCGATCACATCATCGAACTCAACCCGGGTTACGTGGCAGGGAGTGGTGGATACCCACGGTCTTGCCGGTCTTGCGCTTGACGTTTTCCAACATCTCCAACGAGATGTAATGGTTGTTCAGCTTGCGCATGAAGTCTTCACGGTTGGGGTCGTCTTTCTTCACGGAGCAGCCGGGCAGATAGACCAGATCAGCCTTCACGTCGGAGAACAGTTCTTCATGTTGCTTGCGATCTAGGTCGAAGTGTTCTTCCCAGCGTGCGCCCATGGCGTTCAATTTACGACGAATGACTTCTGGTGTGCGCAGTTCGCTGGTGCCGGTATAGACAATCTTCGCGCCCATATTCGCCAACGCCAGGGCAAAGGACTGACCGGAACGGGCACGGGACAGGTCCGGAGAAGAAATCACAACGGTCATGTCATCAAAATTACCGTCAAAGGCCCGGTAGCAGGTATAGCTGTCCAGCAGGCCCTGGGTCGGATGGGTCACATGACCGTAGCCACCGGAAATAATCGGGGAAGAATCACTGCCCAGACGCTCCAGCGTTGGCAACACTTCACCGTCGTCCGGGTGACGCATCACGATGACATCGGCGTATTTGGACGTGACACGCAAACTGTCGTACAGACTTTCATTCTTGGCTGCCGATGAGTTGTGCATCGGATCAGCCTCGGTGATGACCTTGCCGCCGAGACGGATCATCGCATCCTCATGGCTGCAACGGGTACGGGTGGAGGGCTGGAAGAACAGGGTGTACAGCGCCTTGCCTTCCATCAGGTTCAGGCCGGTACGCATGAAAGGTTCCAGCATTTCCGCCGCCTTGAACAGGTGAGTGATCTGCTCACGGCTGAAATCGTCAAGGAACGTGATATTGCGGCCTTTCATGCCGGTGGCGTCGAGGTGGTCACGGTTATCCCGGGCTTTGAAATCTGCAGTAATGGCCATGATAAAAACTCCTGAATGGTCAGAACAAATTTGGCGTTATGGGTATTACTGGACTTGCTTCAGCCCGGACTTGCTTCAGCCCGGCAGCCGGCTCCTCCCCGGCGCCGGGCGGGAAATCAGATATCGACGTCGCGGTTACAGTCCTTGGAATAGATATACGTCAGTCGTCCACGGCCTGTGGCATACACCGCCTGCTGGGTGAAAGGGCCGAACCACATGAAGTCTTCCGCCTGCACCTGCACCCAGTCTTCACCGAGCAGGTAAAGACCTTCACCTTCGAGCAGGTAAGCACCGTGCTCCTGGACATGGGTTTCAACAAACGGATGGCTGCCGGAAGGTTCAAAGCTGAGAATGTGCATGTTCATGTCGAAGCCCATTTCAATGGGCAGCAGGTCACGGATGAACACGTTTTCCATGTCGTCGTAAAAGACTTCTTCGATATCGTTGGCATTGCCAAAGACGGTGCGGGCACTCTGCCCTTCCAGCGGGATGTAGCGCTGCTTGTAGAGCAGAACGCGAAGCGGCTTATCACCAATATTCTGGAATGACAGCGCCTTGTCAGCAGGCGCGAAGGCGTAGCCACCCTGGGTTAATGTCTGTTCTTCGTCGCCTACGCTGACTTTCAGGGAACCCTCACCATCCATGAAGTAAACAAAGCTTTCGATCATTTCTTCACTGGCAAAAGGCTGGGTGGTACCACCATCGGGCTGCACAGTGCCGACATACTGCACAAAGCTGGCGCCCATTTTCGGGAAGCCACAATCGTCAGCGCACACCCATCAAAACCGGGGATGGAATTGATCACACGTCCTTCCGGGGCAACCACCGCATAGACACCATGCTTGATCACTGAGCGGTTTTTTAACAGACCATCCGGGTATCCCATGACACTTCTCCACTACTTTGATTTTCGTTGATACACACAGAAGTCTGTAGCGCCCCTCCAGATTACTAGCAATCCTGCGTGCTTTTGCTAGCGACTATACGCCGGAATAGCCGCTAAACCTTGAGACAGGTCAACACATTGGCCGGAGCTGCGTAAATTTACGGTAAGCAACGCAAGCCAGCCCGACAGATTCCGTGTCTGTCAGGCCTCAAAGTGGCGGGTATAGGCAATGAATAGCGACGAAAAGAACAGGAAGTCGGTGTAATGGTGTTAACAGGCGGCCAGCATTTCAGCCAGATCCAGATTTTTGGCTGGCTTTTCTTCCAGGTGGAGACGGTTGCGGATCTCGTCCAGGTGACTTCCCATAAACTCGGCGGCGGCATCATGCTGGCGTTCACTGATCAGACGAATCAGTTGATGGTGGTCATCCGCTGAGCATGACGCATCAGAAATGGCCTCATACAGCCCAATAATCAACGAACTTCTGGCCACCAGCTCATCCAATAGCTTCAGCAGGGTGGCGTTGTCGGCAATACGGGCAATTTCCAGGTGGAATTCACCGGATAGACGCACCATATCCGGCCGTGAACCCTTGCGGATGGCTTCATCTTCTTTCGCGCTGAGTTTTTCCAGCCGCTTGAGTCCCTTGCTGTCGATCCGGTCAATGGCCTGACGCACCAGCCCCGTTTCAATAATACGACGAGCGTCAAATACCTCACGGGCTTCCTGCTTGCCGGGCTGAGCCACACAGGCCCCTTTATTGGTCTGGATAACCACCACATTACGGTATGACAACTCCACCAGCGCATCACGCACATGGTTACGGTTGGCATTCAGGGTTTCGGCCAGCCGGGTTTCCACCAGGCGAGTACCCGCCGGCAGGCGTTGCTCAATGATCGCTTTGTAGATGGTATTGACGATGCGGCTGACTTCACGCGCTTTGAACGTAGGCATGACTTACTCGTAAATCAGTGAACCAAAGACTGGCCAGCACCTGACCAGCTACCGCGATATTTTAGAAAATTGTTAGCAAAAAGTAGAGCAATTCCACCAAAGCAACGGAAGTTACCCTGGCGGAAGCGTCTTACCGTTTCCGGAACTCAGTAAGTCAGGAAAAAGTTTTGAATGGTTTCCCGATCGGTGGTTTTGGTCAGCGCCAGCTGCAACAGCACCCGGGCCTTCTGCGGGTTCAGGTGCAATGATGCAACAAAGCCGTACTGCTCGTCATCCACTTCACCAGCCATGGTCGTAGAACCACTGCCGGCACGGGAAGAACGCACGACACGAATGCCGTCACGGCTGGCATTGGCCAACGCATCCAGCACATCACGGTGAATATTGCCGTTACCCAGACCTGCATGAACAATACCCTGGTAACCGGCACCAACATAGGCATTGACCGGCAACGGGGAGCTGTTGGAATACCCGTAGACAATACCGACCTGCGGCAGTTCATCCAGGTTCGATACATCAAACTCAGACGTCACCGTATGGTGCATCTCAGGACGACGCTGGAAAGTCACCACACCGTCATGCACATAACCCAGTGGACCGAAGTTTGGCGCCTGGAAAGTATCCACGCCGGAGGTGTGCATCTTGGTGACATCACGGGCACCGAAAACGGTGTCATTCATGACCACCATCACTCCCCGGTCAACCGCTTCCGGTGAGGCCGCGGTCACGGCCGCGTTATACAGGTTCAGGGGGCCATCCGCACTGCGGGCAGTCGCCGGACGCATGGCACCTGTCAGCACCACCGGCTTGGTGGAGTGTACGGTAAGATGAAGGAACCAGGCGGTCTCTTCCATGGTGTCGGTACCATGGGTGATGACGATGCCATCAATGTCATCCTGAGCCAACACCGCATTGATACGCTTGGCCAGGGTCAGCCAGACCTCATCGGACATATCCTGGGAGCCAATGCTCACCACTTCCTCGCCGGTAATATCTGCCACTTCGTGCAGCTCCGGCACCGCCTCCAACAGCTGCTGAACACCCAGCTTGGCCGATGTATAGGCGCCGCCAGTCTGGGACTGACCTTCGCCGGCAATGGTGCCGCCGGTGGTCAGGATGGCGATCCGGGATCTCTCTGTTTTTTGCATTCCTGGAACCTGAATAACGAATGAATCCTGAAACCTCTGGGCCTAAATCATCCTGAATGACGGGGCAATCAGGCCGGGTTCCCCCCGATATGCCCCGATCATAGGTCAGGAAAACAGCTATTCCTATACGTGATGACTACCCGTATTACCCCGAAATCTCGCCTTGCTCACTAAGTGATAGCAGATCGGGCTTCATTCTCGGTATTTACGATTAAAATCCAGTGCGATTGTTGAAATAGCTATAAAACCCGAGAGTTTCGCTATCTAGAATTATAAGAAGACTGCCATCAAACACATGAGCGTTAATGCTGAAAACCACACGAAAAACGCTGTCACCACGATCCATTATCGATGGGCTTATATCGATACCACGCAGTTTGTTCCGTCACGGTCCGTCTTGCAATAACAAGCCTTCAGCAAATAACGACATAACATCAACAGATCCTTGCCTACCCCCACCAACGAACCGTTTCCGATTCATAAAAACCATTGACCGAGGCCAGTTCGGTACCGTGTGGGAGGTTCAGGAAATCCTCACTGGGCGCCATTTTGCAGCCAAGTCTGTGAATGTCCTGTCTGAACCATCGAATGAAACGTGTCCGGAAGCGTTGCAAGAACCCAATATCATGCAAGCGTTGCGCAATCCCGGGCATCCAAACATTATCTCCCTGCACGACACCTATCCAGCCCTTGACAGCCATTACCTGATAATGGATCTGGGCGGCCCCTCATTGCGTTCAATCATGCAAACTGGGAAACGATTCAGCATTACGGAAGTCGCCAACCTGATGAGGCAACTGCTTGCCGGTATCAGCTATATGCAGAGACACGCAATACAACACTATGACATCACACCCGACAACCTGCTTTGGGATGGACATTACCTGAAAATCTGTGATTTTGGGCGTGCGACCGTTCAGGGAACACGGCAGGAAGAGGTTCTGTTTGAATACATGCCGCCTGAAATACTTTCCGGCAATGACAGCCACAATGTGGATAGTTGGTCAGCGGCCTGCGTCATGGTGGAGCTTCTGCTGGGGAAAAAATTACTGACCCGCCTGCAGCTTAATCGCAGTAACAGTGACACGCCCCTGAACAGGCGTGACAGAAACCGGATGATGCTGAAACAGGTCAGAACAGCTTATCGAGACATAGAACACTGTGCCGGTAAAGAGGCAGCCCAACTATTTCGCAGCATGACCCGCCCCCTGAAATCCCGTGTGACGCCGGAAGAGGCATTAGCATTTCCCTTTCTCGCCGCCACTTCACCAAAGTCTCCTGCGGATTAGGCGATCTCTGCCCCCGTATCCACAATACGGTTCCAGTCAATTTCCCCGGCATGCAGGCGCTGACCCGCCATGAAATAGAGAATCTGCCCGGGAGTGACCGGGTAATCCGCATCCGGGTTCAGCACCAGGTCATCCCCCGTTGTGCTGTTGGCGACGCCAAAGAGCAGGGCATCATGTTGCTGCTTGAACCATTGCAGCAGTGTACTGAAACGGCAGGCAACAAACGACGGTGGTACCGTCATGCTGTACTGGGTTGGCCCGGAGAGGGTATTGAGCAACTGGTTCTGTACCCGGGAAGAACCTGGATCCTGAGAGGAACGCACCAGCATCTCGATGGAAATGTTGGCATGGGTTTCCACCTGGGGTGCATGCACTGCCAGCAGATCCGCCATTTCCCGGCTCTCGAAATGACTGACAACATGTGCCGGGGTACCATAACCGGTGACAGCTAACGACACTGTTAGCGTATTATCATCATTCATGCCGTAGATAATGACGCGATCCGCATCACGCAGCGCCGAGCGGGTAAAACAGTCCTCAGAGGTCAGGCTTTCGGAGCGGACAAAGTGCACCTGACCCGGCATCGGGTTTTCCATATCATCGGATGCACACAGCACTACTTCTCGCTTCTGCCGCTTACGGTCACCGAAAATCAGTTCCAGCATGCGCCGGGTACGCTCATGGTGCCAGCCAAGAATCACGATATGTCCCTTCATCTGTCCGCTGAAATCGGCTCTCCCCTTCACGTTTTTTCTCCAGTAATTAACAACAACCGACGTCAGCTTACCGATAAAGCCGGCAAACAGAACCACGCCCCCCGGCACAAGCAGAATACTCGCCAGTACACGTCCCGTTAAGGTAACCGGGGAAAAATCCCCATAGCCAACCGTGCTGGCCGTTACCAGGTAGAAGTAAAAAAACACATCCGGCCGTACCAGCGCCTGCTCACCGGCCAGCGCCAGCAAACCCCAGGACAGGAAAAAGTGCACCAGCAAGACGACGACCAACGCCAGCCAGCTCAGCCTGAGCAGCTGCAGGTTGAGAAAACGCATCATACGACCAACTGTATGCATGAATAGCAGGCCCCTTGGCTGTCAGCGAAATAGCTAACTATCCGAAAATCAGTCGGTTTTTACAATGTCGTCAACCATCATGAGGTGACGGTGTTGTATAGGCCATCCATTCCGTGAACTCATCAGACACAGTAAAACGGGAACTTAATGTACAAAGGGAAATCCAATGCAGTAAATACGGATCAGACAATAATCGTGTGGCTGATCATCGACCTGTGCCATATTGGCCTACCTACTAACTATCGCTGGAGATAATCATGGAGAAAAGTGCTATTGGTTCCCACCCGCCCCCTTCCTATGAAGATATCGATCGAGCCACACAGCTCCACCATGATTTAAATTATACCCTACCGGCTTATCTCGGATTGACGCCATCAACAGATCTACCGCCAGCCTACAACGGACACGCTGTAAGCCCCAATGCTCCATAATCCCAAATACCTCCTCCTGCATCCGGTGCACAACAACCAGAAGCACGTCATCTGTGTGACTATTGTTGCTGTGCGCTAAAGGTTGCCATCACACCCCTGGTGTTTGTTCTCGGAACAGGCTTTGGTGCCATCGCTGGCTTGATCGGGGGATTTATTCATGGCTTTAATCGCATATTTGAAGCTTGTACTAAAGATTGTGGCTGTTGTTGCATGCTGATCTGCCTACCAGTTGCCATTCTTACAGCCACCATCACAGGGGCAATAACAGGCTGTGTTATCGCCGTTACAGGGTTAGTGTCTGGCGGTTATTGGTGCTGTTATTACTTATGGCATCCTGATGAATGGGAACAAAGACTAAATAGACTATATAGACGATGATGCATCACGTATGTTATCCCCCCAGACAACCAACGAAGCTGTTGATGATACGTTACAGACAGTGCTCCTGATTCTCAGGAAACAGCGTGCACTTTTTAATTAAGAAGACTCTCAAACCATACATATAAGACAAATATTGTCTGATATGTGAACTTAACAGCCGAAAGAAAGTCAATACACGCAAGAATCTATTCGACATTTAACACTGGATGACGGGCATAGGAAGGTGAGTCCCACACTACCAGTGCTACTGATGGAGGTGCCAATGAACAACAGACCTGTGGGATTCCGTCCTCCTTATACTCCTCCTGATGGAGGAATACCTCGTTCTGGTGCCAGGCAGACTCCTGACGAGCGACCGCCTCCTTATGCTACTCCAGAGGAAGGACAACCTGAATCAGCCCCCCCTCAAAATCCTAACACGCCGGATGAACCGCCACCCGCTTATCCTTATTGGTCACTCCCCTCGATACCAGACGCGTTACGAGAAGATATACGGAGGAATCCTGCACCGCCGTCCATCGCACCGCGGCCACCCACTTATAGTGAAAATGATCCACTCGGGGACAGACAAGCAAATCCACCTCCCAGGTACATCCGAGAGCTACCAGCGGGTCATCATCATATAGCGACACGTCAAGCCAGACATGCTCCTCCCGTTCACTATGTGAATCAACAACCACCGGGGGGTGGGATGAACGCAGCATGTTGCTGCAGCATTGTACTGAAAGTTATTATCACCCCCATCGTATTTATCATCGGGACAGCATTCGGGGCCATCTGAACCGCCCCGGGTTTTTCGGAGGCAGTTTTATTTGAGTCATGCCACTTGTGCAGACTCGGCTTGTTGATAATACAGGTTTTCGTATTCCGCTGGAGGCATATCACCAATTGGTTCGAGAATCCTGCGATTATTAAACCAGTCAACCCAGGTTAAGGTTGCGCGTTCAACGTCATCCAACCCTTTCCATGGACCGCCTCTGTAGATTACCTCAGCCTTGAATAAGCCGTTGATGGTTTCTGCCAGTGCATTGTCGTAAGAGTCACCTACACTGCCGACTGATGCCTGAAAGCCCGCTTCATTAAGCCGCCCTGTGTACCGAATAGACAGGTATTGACTACCACGATCACTATGATGGATAACACCACGGGGCTTGCCTCGCGACCAAAGTGCCTGCTCCAAAGCATCAAGCACGATGTCGGTTTGAAGGCTCTTTAGCACGCGCCAGCCGACAATATAGCGAGAGTATACGTCAACAACGAATGCAACATACACGAAGCCAGACCAGGTGGCGACATAGGTAATGTCAGCCACCCAAAGCTGGTTGGGGCGCTCCGCCGTAAACTTGCGGTTCACAAGATCAAGCGGTTTGTCGGCCAGTTCGTCCGGGATAGTCGTTACGCAGCGCTTGCCTCTTCTAACGCCTTCCAGATTCAGGGCTCGCATCAATCTTTCAACTGTACAGCGAGCGACCTTGATGCCCTCACGGTTAAGCTGCCTCCAGACCTTGCGAGCACCGTAGGCACGGTGGTTTTCTTCGTAGACTCTCTGGATTTCCGGCTTCAGCTCATCGTCACGTTGAGTGCGCTGGCAGCGCTGCTCTGGATAGACATCCAGATACTTGCAGCGGTAGTAGGTCGACGGTGCAATAGGCATGACTTTACAGATTGACTCGACACCGTACCCCTCACGCTCCTGGTCAATGAATGACACCATTACTTCTGTTTGCGGTCGAGCTCCGCCTGGGCGAAAAAAGCAGCAGCCTTGCGCAATATTTCGTTAGCCCGCTTCAACTCACGGACTTCGCGCTCCAACTCTTTAAGACGGGATGCGTCACTACTGGTAGTGCCGGGCTTTATACCATTGTCGACCTCCATCTTGTTAACCCATGCTCGAAGAGTCTCAGGCGTACAGCCGATTTTGGAGGCGATAGATGTAATAGCCGCCCAGCGTGATTGATGTTCGTGCTCACCAGTCAACACCATGCGAACGGCGCGTTCACGCACTTCGGGGGGAGTATCCAGGTCGTTTGCTCATCAGCTAATTCTCTCAAGAAAGTTAGCCTCCGAGAAACCCGGGGCGGTTCAATCTATGGTCTGGTTTGTGGTCTTATTGTCGGCGCGTATGCCGGTTATCAAATTTTCTGTGACCCCGGCTGTTCTGACCCCTGCTGCAGGTATCTATGTTGTCCGTGCATGGTATTGATGACGGCATTGTTATCAATCATCTGTGGATATCGCTGTAGTTTGGATGGGGTGATACTCACTGGTTACCTGTTTTGTAATTCCCTGTGGAATGATGCGGGTATTTTCTTCTATCACCCTGGAATATCTATACCACTACTGCCTCTGCCGACTGTTGCACGTGTCTTACGCTAAGAAGAAAACCTGTACCTGACAGGCTTAAGCTTTGATATTTTCTATTCGGTATGAGATTAAAAAAACCAGTCGTTATAGGGTATCTGATAACAAAAACAACCATTTATCCATTATCCGTCGTTATTGTCAGTAAAATACAATGCTTGATAATTATCACATACAACACATGCCCAAGCATCGATTAAATACACATCGTACGTTTGAATCAAACATGCTGTATTTTATGGAAAGTGATAATGACTTTAATAGCCTTTCAATACAGCCTGCTGAACTTTTTCCAGAAATTTTTTGTCCAAAAGCATATCTAATAAAGATTTCTTTTTATCAAAAAATAACAATTTCCGACTGAATCCAAGCACTTACATTCAGAGGTTTGTTATATTATGTATCGCGATGTCAAGATCGAATGGCTAACCCCCATTGACTCACAGCCCCCGTGAGCCATGCCCCCCCCAGCAAGGTACAACCCGGTTCGCCGGTATTCCAGTTGAACAAACTGAGCCCCAGAACCTAGAACAACCACAGGCAGACCATCAAAACAGGGATTTCAAGGCTATGTGTCTTTTCATTTGCAGGATTGTGGCCACTGTACCCGTTTTTGTGGCAGGTACCGTATTTGGCACCATCCATGGTATTGGATGTGCTCTGGTGCTGTCATTAGAAGTAGCCTGTATATATTTAACTCACTGCTGTGAGAATTCCTGTAAGAGGCTTTGTATAACATCCCCCTGTGAAATACTTTTCTGCTTGATAGTAACAACAATGGACATCGGAATAATTATGTTCTGTGTTCCAGTCACAGGGTTTTCTTTAGGTGGTTATAATGCATGCTTACTCTTATGGGATGAGGCAAGCGTTGACGAAATGACGATAACGCATCAAGGCATGACACACCTGAGACTGATAAATTCATCAATGAACCGGTATGTTAATGAGCGTTTTGACGAAATAATTAGTAGCGTTGAAGAAAGATAAAGCAATACCCCTTAAACAAAAAACAATAGCGAATATACCATAGACCTAAAGCACAAACAGGCTATAGATCTGTTATTTAAGAAGCAACGCCAAGCCTGTCACGAACAATATTGAAAGTGCATAAATCCATGAGATGAAAAAAACGCCTCCGAGCAGAGGCGTGAAGGGGGTTTACAATGCCTGTCGGGGGACATGTCGCATTTGCCGTTTCATCTTATCAGGTACAACCTGAACTCCCGCTGAACGGAATGTATCGTTACCATGGCAACGGATCACCATTGGCGTGGCGGAAACTGCCGCTGGTTTCAGGCGTCAGTTCCTCTATACGTTGAGCCAGCCCGGCTGCGGCCTCTTCCGGCGTCACGTCTCCCGAGAATTTCACCATCCGGGTCTGAACAAAACCCGGATGCAGCAATGCAACAGCAATTCCCTCTGGAGCCAGATCATGGGCCAGGGACACGCCGATAGCATTCAGCGCGGCCTTGGAAGCACGATAACCGTAATAGCCACCTGACGTGTTGTCCCCCCATGGAGCCCATCCGGCTAGTGATCATGATCACCTTGCTGCCTGACGTCAGGTTACCCAGAAGCTGCCAGGTGATCCGTAGCGGTGCCAGGGTATTAACGCTGAACTGCCGCTGTACCTCGCCAAAATCCATGTTCTCAAGCGATTCCGATGTAAAAATCCCGGCATTATTGATCAAAATATCAATCGTCTGATCACCGATTTCATCGGCCAGACGTGAGACATCAAGCGGCCTCGGAAACATCAATACCACTGATGACCTGATGGGCAATCGATTCCAGTTCGGCAGAACTACGTCGGCAAACACAAACAACCTGATCGCCCTGCGCCACGTAGCGGCGAGTCAATTCAAGACCGATTCCCCGGTTTGCTCCAGTGATGACAACCGTTCTGTTCATGAATCCAATCCTCTTAGGCCTGTATTCTGATCGTGTGCGTACCTTATGACGGACTGCCCGCACAAGCATAAACAACACAAAAACTTACCCCAGACTATCAGAAATACTAAGCAGTTGGTTACCGGAACCAACCGAAAACCACAAACTGTTTTCGCCCTGTTCGGTCTTATAACCAATACGTTAAATAGTACCGATCAAGACAGAAGTGTTATGAAACAACCCGATAAAACCGGTCAACCCAGCCTTCCCGGTATTGCCATACCTGAATGGCCTTTAGCCCCTGCAACCGTTGTATCCCATGGGAGAACAGTTCAACGTACCCATCCGTCCATCCCGATTCTCGTCAACACCTATCCTCGCGACACATCCCTGGAATCTGAACGCTATAGGTATTTCCTGCCAAAGGAAGACAGCCGCTTTAAGCCTGATATAAACGGCGACACTCCACTCACAAGAGCGCTTTATGAGCACATTGAAGATGAAACATATCAAAAACTCGAAACGATTCAGCTGAATATCAATCAAGCCTTGTCAGACCTGTATACGCTTTATCAAAAGAACCCGGTTGCCGCACAAATGGTCGTTAATCAAGCTGATGATGAGGGTGACACAGCACTGGTTTATGCCGCGACATTCGGCAAGGCTGATCTATTTGAACCACTTTTCAAGCTCGGTGCAAATCCGTGCCTTGAAACGAATAGACGCTCTCTGTTTCTGCTTTTCAACACATACAACAAACTTCCCGGCGTTAACCTGGCTACCAACGCCTTAAAATATCTCCATGCCATGAAACAACAGCGTCAATTTGATATTGCCTCTGAGATAAACAGAATGAAAGCCATACGATCCTCCTACGCTGATAGTGAATACGAAGGTATTCTGCACAGAGCCATGACATTTAGCCCACCAATAGTCGGCATTGGCCACGTCATTAAACGATTGTTAGAGTATGGTGCAGACCCAAACCTGATCAATACAAAAGGACAAATACCTTTATACCTAGCAGAGCATCTGCCTAATGAAGAGTGGCCTGTTTTTTTGAAGCCCCTGATCAATAAAACAAAACAGGAAAGCATTTCTCACTATCTAAGTACGATAAAGGGAAAACATGCTCCAATATATGAAAACATACGTAATTTATATACTGAAACATATCAACCAACAGTGGGGCATCACACGCAATACTCGACAATCGCAGTCGTCCGCCCCACCATCACACTGAAACCTGAAAAAACGCTATCCCCTGACGAAAAAAGAACATGCTAAACAAGTGATAATGGCCACAGCAATGACACCCATGCAGCCACGTCCTCAAGCCCTTATCCAACCTATACGGCCAAAAATGGAAGGCTCACCCCCGAAATCAACAGATGTGTTAACACCTTTCAGGCAAAAACCATCCCCTTCATTGCCTGCCAGCAGGCATCTTCAATACCTGACCGGTTTAGCATCGCAAGCCTTTGTACCTTCAACTGTTGGACCTTATTCACACATATTAAGAGAACCTACAGTGGCTGGTCCTGTTATCGGACTCTCTCCCCCTGATATCTCAGAAAGACAGCCGCCACGACTAAGTCACCGGACACCATCAGCAACGGCTGTCAGAGAATCTGAGACTGCAGGACCAGTGAGCGTGGGGCTCAGACAGCAGCGTTCAACCATAGAGCAAACGCTCCCGATAAGCCCCTTTATTGATCAATGTCGCACTGCACAGGAAAGCCTTCCCCATACTGACAGGCCTTCTTTTACAGCATTAAGCGATGAGCCCTGGCACTTTCCGGCGGTTACAACGCAACCACTGCCAGAACCTCCTGAACCAACACCGGAAACCCCCTTCTATCTCCGGCCAGATAGCGATGCATCAACCCCACTGATTGATGCCATCGCTCATTATCATGATCTGGTGGCCCCCAACGGATCCGCCAGCGCTAAAAGCATTCAAAAAAAATATAATCCCTTTTCTTAAAAAAGCGATGGTACATCTGGCACACTTTGCTGATGCATATCCTGAAACAGCAAAAGCTGTCAGCACCGATTTAAAATGTCCACCTTTCACCGATTGGATTTGACCTCCCGATTAACCCTTTCATGGCCGATATTTCTCCTGTTGATACCAGGCAGGGAGCAGCGCCATGATCAGTCGAGAGGACTTTTTTTATGATCCACCAGTTACGACAGCAGGGCTGCTATCTGGCTGACATCGCCAGCACGGTCAACTGTTCCGTCAGGACGGTTCAACGCCAGCTCAAGAAGAGCCCACCTCCATCCATTCGGAAACGAACCATCCACAAGCCCGGCAAGCTGGATCCGTTCAAGGCCACCATTGATTCAATGCTGGCCAGCAATATCTGGAATGCCGTGGTGATTCTCGACCGGATAGTGGCCATGGGCTACACCGGCAAAATCTCCATTCTCCGCGACTACATCAAGCCGAAACGGGCCCTGCGCCAGAGCAGGACCACGGTGCGCTATGAGACAGAACCGGGACGTCAGCTGCAACACGACTGGGGCGAGCTGACAGTTGAGATAGCCGGAGAACAGCGAAAGGTCTACATCTCCGTCAACACCCTGGGCTATTCCCGCCGTTGCTTTGTCTGGGCTGCTTTCAGTAATGATGCCGCGCACACCTATGAAAGCCTGGTGCAGAGCTTCAACTGGTTTGGCGGCGTCCCTGCCGAAGTGCTGGTTGATAACCAGAAAGCGGCGGTTCTCAAACATCCGGGCAATGGCCGGGTGACCTTCAACGACGGTTTCCTGATGCTGGCCCACCATTACCAGTTCAAGCCCCGTGCCTGCAAACCCTACCGGCCCCAGACCAAGGGCAAGACCGAGCGGATGGTGCATTACGTGAAAGACAACTTCTTCCCCCCGTCATGCCGGTTTCGAAAGTCTTGCTCACCTGAACGGGTTACTGGTTCAGTGGATGCGAGAAGTAGCGGATGAACGCATCCACGGCACGGTGAAAGAGAGGGTGCTGAATCGCTTTGCACGGGAGCAATCCTGCCTCAAGCCCCTGCCAGCCATGGGCTTTGATACCAGCTATCGGGAACAGCGACGGGTGCCTTCGGACGCCTATATCAATGTCCGCACCAACCGATACAGCGTGCCTGACCGTTTGACCGGCCAGGCCGTCAATATCCGCATCGGGCTGGATAACACCCTGCGGGTTTATGATGACCAGGATCAGCTGGTCGCGTCCCATGTGCTCAACGACGGCAGTCACCAATGGATACTGGAACCCACCCATCACCGGGCGATGTATGAGGCCGTTAAGGTGGAAACCCGTGACCTCAGCTGTTATGCGGAGGTGGCGTGATGGATAACCTGCAAGCACTGATGACCCGACTGAAGCTGGAGTATCTGCCTGACGCCCTGGACACCCTGTGTGAACAGGCCAGCAAACACGCGCTGAACTACCGGGAATTCCTGGAAACCGTGTTCTCGGCGGAATGGGCAGGCCGTCACCAGAAGGGACTGGAAGGACGGATCAAGCAAGCGCGGCTCCCCTGGCTCAAAACCCTGGAGCAGTTCGATTTCAGCTTCCAGCCATCCATCGACCGGAAAGTGGTGCGCGAACTGGCGGGACTGGGCTTCGTGGAACGGGCTGAGAATGTGGTGCTGTTGGGGCCACCGGGCGTAGGCAAGACCCACCTGGCCATCGCCCTGGCGGTCAAGGCTGCCGAGGCGGGACACAGGGTGCTGTTCATGAGCCTGGACCGGCTAATGGCCACCCTGAAAAAGGCGCAGCAGGAGAACCGGCTGGAACGCCAGATGCAATTGCTGACCTGCCCCAGGCTACTTGTACTGGATGAAATCGGCTACCTGCCACTGGAGCCGGAGGAAGCCAGCCTGTTCTTCCGGCTGGTAACCCGACGATATGAGAAAGGCAGCGTCATCCTCACCTCCAACAAGGGCTTCATCGACTGGGGCGAAGTGTTTGGTGACCAGGCCATCGCTACCCGCCATCCTGGACCGGTTGCTGCACCACTCCACGACGTTGAACATCAAGGGTGAAAGTTACCGGTTGAAAGAGAAGCGAAAATCGGGGCTTTTGAAAGCACCGGCAGTCACTTCTGAAGGGTGATCGCTAAAGGATCCGGATCAGGGGGGGGGAGCGTCTATTCCGGTTGATTGCACGGATACACGGGAATCACCTCTGCAACACTCCCCTCTGAAACCGGAGTATGGTTGACTGTCCGGTTATCGCTGCTGACAGGTCAGCCGGACTGCCCCCCTCGGTTAGTGATAACCGGTCTGTCATCCCATACTGTCTGTGCAGTATCAGGAACTGATAATGGGAACAAAGACTTACAACGATGGATCGAATACCTGGAATGCGTCCGGCTGCAACGCCGCCTACCGGTGAGCCTGGTGAAACAGACACTTCAGCACACCAACAATACGAAAGCGGGATCGGGATTGAGATTGAGGAAGTTGAAGCAATATTGAGGGCATTTGACCCTGAAAACTACCCGGCTGCCCCCCGTCCAGAGGATGCCCCGGATTCTCTTGTTTTAGGACAGCGGGATGTAACAATAGCTGAGCCCCATACCGTCAGCAGTAGAAGTCTGGACCATGCCTGGAACATCCAGCGGACTTACCCATACGATTCCGGCTATCAGGCCAGATCTTTGGCAATCTAGCGATTCTGTCAGCGAGGAAGAGCCTGAAACCGAACTTTTAGTGCAACCAGGGTCAGGCAGTTCAAAACAATCCTCTCCAGCAACTACCGAATCTGGATCATTCTCCTTTGATACAAGCCGTGACAGGAAAGCGCGCACCATCTTCTGTGAGGTTCAGGGCTGCGCCCAGAGCCAGGCCGAGGGGTTCCGGGGCTTTCTCCACAAAGGAGAGCTGAACCGGCACATGCAGACCCACCACGGGGCGGCGCGCACCATCTTCTGCCAGGTTGAGGGCTGCGCCCAGAGCCAGGCCAAGGGGTTCCGGGGCTTTCTACAGAAAGGAGAGCTGAACCAGCACATGCAGACCCACCACGGGGCGGCGCGCACCATCTTCTGTGAGGTTCAGGGCTGCGCCCAGAGCCAGGCCAAGGGGTTCCGGGGCTTTGCACAGAAAGGAGAGCTGAACCAGCACATGCAGACCCACCACGGGGCGGCGCGCACCATCTTCTGTGAGGTTCAGGGCTGCGCCCAGAGCCAGGCCAAGGGGTTCCGGGGCTTTCTCCACACAGGAGGACTGGACCGGCACATGCAGACCCACCACGGGGCGGCGCGCACCATCTTCTGTGAGGTTCAGGGCTGCGCCCAGAGCCAGGCCAAGGGGTTCCGGGGCTTTCTACAGAAAGGAGAGCTGAACCAGCACATGCAGACCCACCACGGGGCGGCGCGCACCATCTTCTGTGAGGTTCAGGGCTGCGCCCAGAGCCAGGCCGAGGGGTTCCGGGGCTTTCTACAGAAAAGAGACCTGAACCAGCACATGCAGACCCACCACGGGGCGGCGCGCACCATCTTCTGTGAGGTTCAGGGCTGCGCCCAGAGCCAGGCCAAGGGGTTCCGGGGCTTTCTCCACACAGGAGAACTGGACCGGCACATGAAGACCCACCACGGGGCGGCGCGCACCATCTTCTGTGAGGTTGAGGGCTGCGCCCAGAGCCAGGCCAAGGGGTTCCGGGGCTTTGCACAGAAAAGAGACCTGAACCGGCACATGAAGACCCACCACGGGGCGGCGCGCACCATCTTCTGTGAGGTTGAGGGCTGCGCCCAGAGCCAGGCCAAGGGGTTCCGGGGCTTTGCACAGAAAAGAGACCTGAACCGGCACATGCAGACCCACCACGGGGCGGCGCGCACCATCTTCTGCCAGGTTGAGGGCTGCGCCCAGAGCCAGGCCAAGGGGTTCCGGGGCTTTGCACAGAAAAGAGAGCTGAACCAGCACATGCAGACCCACCACGGGGCGGCGCGCACCATCTTCTGCCAGGTTGAGGGCTGCGCCCAGAGCCAGGCCAAGGGGTTCCGGGGCTTTGCACAGAAAAGAGACCTGAACCAGCACATGCAGACCCACCACGGGGCGGCGCGCACCATCTTCTGTGAGGTTCAGGGCTGCGCCCAGAGCCAGGCCAAGGGGTTCCGGGGCTTTGCACAGAAAAGAGACCTGAACCGGCACATGCAGACCCACCACGGGGCGGCGCGCACCATCTTCTGCCAGGTTGAGGGCTGCGCCCAGAGCCAGGCCAAGGGGTTCCGGGGCTTTCTACAGAAAAGAGACCTGAACCAGCACATGCAGACCCACCACGGGGCGGATAAACCAAAGATAAAGAGTAAGATGGCTCAAAAAAGACCGTCAACGTCACATACAGTGGCTACTAAAAAGCTGAAAACACAACCCTCTGCTTCAGTTAGCGCAAAGGAACAACTCAGCGTCATGCAACAAGAGGCTGACTCTTCATCATCGTCATCTGGCGATTAGTTATGTATCATTAGTAGCCTTGTTGTCTGAACGAGGCTCTCTTCAGAAGATCCCGTTTCTTCCAAACCAGCTGGTTAGCAATACTAAGCAGGGAATTCACCTTAACACTCACTACGATGATCTGATTAGATTATCATCTCACACAGGTCATTTTGGATCGGTGAAAGGTGGACATTTTAAATCGGTGCTGACAAAAGCGTTAATAAACCATGCCGATGCTGACAAGGATACCGCTTTAAATTGGGCTGCCGCGATAGGCTTAACCGATTTGTTTAAACCGCTTATTCATGCTGGCGCCGATATTAGCCTTGAAAGTTCCTCAACCTCCTTTCATCATGCATTGACAATCACGGATGAAAAACGTGGTGTAAGCAACTATGAATGCCTGAAGTTATTAATAGAGGCCATCAAAGCATCAAAGAAATTCACACAGGAAGAATTAAGAAGCCAGATCAATAAAAAATCCTATCAATTTAGCAAAGGTCAAGTTACCCAAAGAACTGCTCTCCATAAAGCGCTCTTTCAGCCATATATATACCATTCGGACATAGTCAGCCTTTTATTGGAGCACGGTGCTGACCCCAACGTGAGGGATCAGGATAATAAAACCGCCCTTGAACTCGCAATTGATCTGCCCTTTCCTGCAAACTGTGACATTCTCACGATGATTGCCGCCAAGACATCCATTCCCACTATCAGTGAAAGCATCACACAAACAGAGAATGCCGAACTAAAGCAACTACTCGAAGAGCAGCTAAGCATCAGAATACATCAACAATTCTTAGCATCCACAGAACAACCACCAGCACCGATCGTTTTTTCCAGAAACAGAAGAAGCGGAGGCTGTACTGGATTGGGATTTTCTCTTATCAGCATCCAAGCCGACCTTAGAATCTGCTGATCCATTTATCGCCGACATAACCTATCCGATCGAACCAGAACACACACAACTATCTGGAAGTCCTGAGGAATACACTGACGTCACGCCTGAAATTTCATCACCACCGCACCATATAGCCGTGTCAACTCCCGTAGCAGAAATGACAAAGGAAAGAGTCAGCGACTCAGAACAGACAGAAACGGGAGATGATCCTCATCCTGTCGCAGAAACGTCAACGCAGGAATTTTCCGTTGAAAGCACACAAACACCTCCTCAACCAAAACCGCCCTCGCCTGTTGATACAACAACGACGTACGTAACGCCTTCTGATAGTGAAACAGCACCTCCTGCAACGATGGGTTTTGATAGTCGCCAATATCAGCAAACAGATCGACGATCGATACGATTGGTGGCACTACAAATGAAAGAAGCGGCGAGCTTACAACCTGCCACCGAGAAAGGCAGGAAGAGGAAGGCAGGGACGAAAGCTCCTGTATCCAGGGCCAAGAGACAAGCAAGATAAAACATAAAACGACAAAGGACTAATATTAGAATACAAGACCTTTGTCGTTTCTGGTCAAATCAATCAGAAGCGGTAGTTGTACTGCAGGCTCAGGATATGAACGTCTGCGGCTTTGACTTCAGCCTTCATTGAGTTACCCATGAATTCTTCATCGATATCCACTTTCTTGCCCTGCAGGTAGGCATAACCGAAATCAACGCTCTGCGCTTTATCAAGCTTGTAGCTTCCGCCAACGCTTACCCAGATACGGTCAGCGTCAGGAATTCGGAACGTCCGGTGCTCGTTACGAACCGGGCTGTTATCTTTGGCAATACCGGTACGCCATGTCCACTGGTCGTTGTACTGGTAGGTCATACCTACCGCATAGCGCCAGCTCTCTTTCCACTCTTCCTTAACTGTTGGGAAGTTCTGCCCATTATCAAGGTCAGTTGCCAGCTCATCAAAACTGGACCAGCCGGTGTGTACGGCGCTGGCGTGAACGGCAAGCTTGTCATTGAGCTGATGATGGACAGACAACTCTGCGATGGAAGGCAGTGTGAGATCAACAGAGCCTTTGCTGTTCCAGGGCATGACCGTATCCGTGGATACCTTGCCTTCCAGCTTCAGTTTGACCTCAGAGCGGTAGCTCAAACCGACACGGGTCGCATCCGTTGCCTGCCAGAGAATACCGGCGTTCCAGCCATAGCCCCAGTCATCGCCGGTCAGCTTTGAGAGTTCACCACCATTAGGAAGAAAACCTGGAATCGGAGTCGCAGATGAAGAGGTCAGCGTCGCATCCGCATAGACAAAGTTCACACCAAAGCCAACGCTCAGGTCATCATTCACCCGGTAAGCAACAGACGGATTCAGGTTGTAGGTTGTCAGCTCAGTCTCATCCGCCGCCGGTGTAATACCGGACGCATTGCCATAATGCGTTGCCAGACCAAAGTTACTGAACACCACCGATACCCACAGTCCAACGTTCATCAATGGGGCGGACATAGTAGAATGTTGGCACTACCGCTTCATCAGCGACATTCTTCGCCGTACCACGGCCTTCCAGTTGAACATCCACTTCCGGCTTGATGTAGCTGACCGCCGCTGTAAACATCTGGCTGTCCAGCAGGGACATGCCGGCGGCATTCCTTGCAATTACAGAGGCATCATCAGCGATCGCCGCTTCACCGGCAAACGCACGGCCCAGACCTGCAGCACTGTGCTCATTCACCTGGAAACCGGCCGCACTGGCCACCACGGGAAGTGCCGCCAGTACCGCGGCGGACAATGATGTACGGGTAAAACGGGGTGTGAGTGACATATAAGGAATGATCTTGATTGTGTGGGTGTGCCCCTGTTCGGTCTTACTGCCGATGACAGGATACTTACAAAATGCAGGCACTTTACCCAGACGGCGGTTTGCTTCCTATTGATTTATCCGGCTACCAGATTTGCGTTTTATGCATATCACGCACGGCTACAAATTTACCTAT